>JBBYHO010000008.1:1836-56780 GCA_038382025.1 Adansonia gregorii | reverse complement strand
ATCGATGCTGTATTATAATTATTGTCAGATGAATATAAGGTGGGAGAGTGAACAAGAAGTCTGCACCTATGCCCTACCCAGAATAGTAACCACCTAATGCTCAAAATCTCAAGAAATGTGCACTTAGAACCCCGGGCGAATTAGTTAACAAGAAACCGAGTTCCTTTGCGGCAAAATCCGGAGAAACCGATTCGACGATAATTACATCTGACCATTAGCCCGCTTGACGTAAATTCCATAACGCCGGTACCATCTGGCGATTAATTCAATGCAAATTCCTTAAAAGTTTAACAAGCACAAAGCACTAAAACTTCATTAGTGATTATCTTAAATTTAAAATCCAATCGAACAAAAGCATACGCTAGCTCCCAAAGCAGTAATGCTGATGAGAAAGATTATTGTTTTTATAAGAATCATATTTTACTTTTGGGTCCAGGCAGGCAGTCATGGTAATGACTAATGTGACTCAAAGACAAATATATGTGAGAAAAGTCACGGGCCATCCTCGGTTGAGCAGTTCTAACACGTTTACGGTATGAAGTAAATGAATCAATTTAAGTCATTTTGGAACCTAATATCTACGATGTTACAAAAGAATGCCCATAGAATTAATAATACAAAACAAATCTTATAAAATTTGTCATGTCCTCTTCCTAATAAAAGGTCAGATGCAAATAGGAGGAGATATCAGCATATCAAAACTTCTGCAGAGCATTTCCTGAAGTTTCACCATTTGTGTCTTAGCTATTGAGGAATTAAGGTCTTCCCGCGATGTTGATCTCCTATTTTGCAGTCGCATCTGACTTCTGTGAGGGGACCAGAAGGAACCCATGCTACTACTGTCAAATTGAATCTGCCCCAAGCTATTGGAGGAATAACTATGTGAAACTCTACTGGTTGATGGGTAAAAGGAACACTCTGTGAGCTGAATGCTGCTGCCAAGACCATGTTCCAACCCAAATGGTGTTTGTTGAGAACCAGTAACTGTTGGACTAGGTGGCATCTTATCTCTTTCGTCCCCTGTAAAACAAATATGACATTTCTTCATTTCCTTCAAAGATAAAACAGGGATCATAGAAAACATTGATGACTAACCAAGTAACAAGAAGTGCATTAGAGTAACAACATCCAAGACAATTTACAGTGAAGTTTTGGACTACGTAAATTTAAAGTGCAAAAAAAATTGTATTGATACATAAATTGCTTATTTAAGGATTTCAATCTTTGAAGAAGGGAGTGAACATCAGAGTTGCAACTTGCAGGCTTCCACAAAGCATCTGGGAAATGTAAACATGAATAGTGAAGAAGATATGCACTTAAAAAAAAAAAAAAAAGCAATCCATGGAAAAGTTTCTACTTCAAAGATGATTCACTTAGGCACACATAGTAAACATACTTCAAGTTCACCAAATATAAAAATTTCATGGATCCTGTGGTGAGCAAATATAAAATAGTATCCTTCTGTGCTGAAGAATTGCTTAGAATCAATATCTTTCCAAATTATCACGTTTCAAGAAAGAAAAAACCTCTAAAAATTAAGAATTTTAAAGTGGTTAAAGACATGTAATACAAATGCATAGTTGAGTATCAAACCAATAAGACACAGGAGACCAAGAACTTCATCATCAGTCGTATCCATAATGGGAAAAGAAATTCTTGAGACATCTACATGAACGGTAGACCCTGAAGGCATTGCTCATGTTTCAAAAATCTCATAATAAATCAGCATCATTGCTTTTGTATCCTTTCTTTGAATATATTGCACAATGCATTATTCAGATGGACAACCGTGACTATACAACTTGATATGTGCCCATGTACAAAAGGAATCCCAGACAAGGAAGATTATTAAATATGGAAAACGGAGCAAGGAAAAGTGGCAGAACTATGTTCCGAAGAATAAGTGTACAATAGATCTTACCTGAGTTGATACGACTCCAGTGCTTTAACAGGGAAGGAGTTGGTATATTAAGAACAGAAGCGGTGGATGAACTGTTATGCCAGAAAAGAGGGAGATATTCGGGAAAAATCTTGGCATCCAATTGTTAACACATGATATTGCACAAACAAGCAAAATCAATGACATGAAAAAAATGGCAATAATTGTTACTGGATCGATCTTTGTCTGCAGTATTTGATACCCAGTGAGCCCTAGTCTGCTTGATAAAAACTTCCCAGCTTCCAACAGTGCAACGCCCATTGTCCATGTAATACTTCCAGTGCCAATGACAAGTTGACCATCAGTGATATGCAAACCCTCTCTCAACAGTGATAATATATGGTGCTCTAAAGCAGTACCGTTCAATAAAGGGCTGTGGAGCAACACTGTTTTTTGCTACTTCCCAAGTGTTTTCACAGAAATCTCTACCCTTCTCCAGTACATCATCAGGTGCAGCATCTGAGGACTGACTGAAGAATCGATATACCACCAAAAAGCCAGACATAGCATAGAACTGGCCATAAGGGCAAGGCAAGCTATCAGAAAGAGCACAAGGTTGCAAACCACAATCAATCCCTAGGTGCATTTTTGACCATTCATATAAATTTACAGCAAGCTGTAAAGAAATTCCTGATTTTCCTCCTTTATCTAAAATTTTCCCTCCAACGACAGGACTCCCACTTTCTTGGTTTTTAGAAGCACACCGAGAACAGATACATTGTTCCCTGTAGCCAGAGTGCAAGCAAGGATGTTTAATTTCTATCTTCCTGTTAATCAGATTGGCGTTGGAGCCATCAGGGAGTTTCCTTAATAGATGAACTATAGACTTGTCAAACGCATAATTCAAACCATAGCCAGAGAAAGAACAGGCACTAAGGTGACGATTGATGACTCCAATTCTAAGGTCTAAGGTGGTTTCATTATGTTGACGGTGCTCATTCTCAAATGTAACTTGCGATGATGATCCACCCAAGTCAAGTGCACCAAATTTTGCTTCTTAGGTATGACTCCCAACATGCCCGTGAGATAGTTGAGGGCTGTCCATCCAAAGTAAGCTTCCTCTGCCCCCCTGATAATCTTAACCCACTCTCTGTGGCACAAGAAAGGTGAATATTTTACTATTGACCATGCATTTTCCAGAAGCCATTTTGAATCAGCAGTTGGCAACTTGCGAACTCCAGCTGTAGCATGCAGGAAAAGAGAAGTAGTCTTATGTGCATGTTCAGGAATTTGCTTCTCTGCCCATGAAATAAGAGGGTTTATGGCAGCTTTCAAGCCAGATTTATTCTGCACCAACTTATGAAAGCCAGGCTCAGTCTCCATCCTATCATAAGCACGTCCAATCTGTGAACTCGGTTTACTAGAAAGACCCTCTGTTAATAATTTCATGACAATAGGCAGACTACCATCATTCTTTTGATCAATTGACGCCAGACACACGTAAACTCGAGTTCCAGTACTTCCACAATCAAGAACGTAGAATTTGGAGGCTTCTTTAGACCAATTGGAATAAATGTCTATGCAAACCATAAATGTCAAAAAAACCATGATGCACACACTTTGTGAGCCACTAGGCAAACCCTTCTACTTTGAGAAAATTGACCCACCATTTTCTTGCTGGCGAGAGGGTTTTGTATAGGTCATGCTTTTGTCAATTTCAGCAATAAGATCCGCTTCCTCTGGATCAAGCCGGTGATATGATGAGAATCTCGGAGTGATGAGGAGAAGCGCATATTATTCTTGTTTCCAGAGTTGGCAAAACCAAACCCATGGGCAGCATTTTTACATGCCTGCGGTGGCAAAGCAGGTGACATATATGAAGCTGCAAAAGACCGCGTAGCAGATAAAAGATTTGATGCACCAGATATTGCTTCTGCAGTTATACTGACTACCATTTCTTCTATTTTTCATAAAATTTAATAACTTTTCATCGGGCATATTTTGTCAAGGTCAAAATTTAGAAAATATAAGTAGTGTGCCTTGCTGCTTGCATGCTAGCCAACATCAAACTTGCAAAATAATTCAATTCAATGATGACATTGATTTTGGTAAGAAGGTCAGTGTATGGACAGAGGCATCACAATGTGGCAGCCAAGCAGGTAAAAGCAATGATCAGGAATCCTAACAGTCAAAATCCAATGATAAAATCAAATCAGTTTTGCATAGATGATTAATAAGTCGGCAAACAAGGATATCTAAGATTGAAACATTGACGAATGAGGTCAACCCAAAAATATCTTGTGCAGCAATGTTCACTCAATTCAGGGGTTCTGCCTAAAAAGAAAAGAAAAAGAAAAGGATGGATGTTTCCATGCATTTGAAAGAACCGGAGAAAGACAAAGAAACATGGGAATTGAAAATCGAGAAGCAAATGTAAACAACGAGAAATCGTGCTCATTTTGCTAAATTCATCAAAGAGTTTGTGATGGGCAAAAGACAGACTGATTTTAGTAAATATGGTAGAGGATAACTGAAAGAAGTAAAAATAGCAAGTTTGAGGGATACCTACAAGGGAAGAGTTGACATTGATATGAGTGTGGATTGAGGGGGCGGCAGTCCCCCAGACCTCAGAATCCTCTTTACAAATAAAAATATGAAAATACAAACAAAAGTGTTTTATATACCATAGTTGGCTCTTGGCTGGGGACTTCAGACTCGCACTTCAGAGTCTCAGATCCAATGGAAAACCGAAGAGGTTTCAGCCTTTGGGTCTGCCCCCTCCCTCCTCTCCTTTTTTCTTTTTCTATTTTTTTAATTATAGATATAAAAATATATATATATATATATATAAATTTCTAATTTTCTTGTCTACCGTCCTAGAATTCTTTTTTTTTTTTTTTCAATTTCCAAAAATATTAATTTGCTTGTATTTCCACGAGTTCCCCATTCTATTTTCCATAAATTCAAGATTGACCCCTCCATCTTTGCACGTTGCTGTTAGTCAACTTCTCCGTCACATTTGTTGTCCCTTTGTTAAGTATTTTTTTTTCTTTTTCATTACAACTTCGCATTTTAAACACACCTTTTAAGCACTTGGCTTTCTGAATTCCTATACACATTAAAAAAAAAAATTAAAATCATTCACATATTCTTTCCTCCCATTTTCTAACAGTTTTTTTAATCATTATTTTATAAGTTTACATGCAATAGACAAAACTTTAATATTGTGTTTTTCTTTGTGAGGAAAAAAAAAATGAATAACATAGGTTACTGAGTCTAACAGCTAATGCTCTAGTTAGTTGGGTATTACTAGATGTTAAGAATGAATTACATCTCACTAAATTTATTGAATCTCACTTAAAAAAAAAAAAAAATCTAAAAATGTCACTAATATTTATATATTCAATAAAAATTGTAAATATATATATGTATGCATATCAAAGCCCCCTCATAATTCCTAAATAAAGTACGGAGTCATTGTAAAATGATAAAACCCTTAAATGAATAATCATCGTTCAATTATCTCAATTCAACAAATTCCTTCTAAATTATTTTCGCACATCTTATCTAAGTGATAATACAATGGGGTGTGGCAAGAAGCAAAAGTCCTACCAGTAGTACTCTGACTAACTCACCAAGTATCAACCAAAATTGGTGAACATCAAAGAAAAGAAATTAGAAAAGCAAAGCAAAGCACGCTATGACTATAGGATAATTTTTTCCAAAAACAAATGGTATGCCAGGCCGGGTCATTTAGCAACTAACATGGGTCATATGATACCAGCTCCTCGCCAGGCAAAGGAAAGGACCTCTTTTCCGCTTATCCACATATCAGAAGAACTCATCACTTGCATCTTGTCACAAATAATAACTGCAATCGCCCAAAAACACTAGTTCAGCACAGCAGCCACCAGATCATATTAAGTCCACAAACAACACAATTTATCAGAAACCAATTATTTCAAACCTGCCTTCAGTTAATTACTCAATCATCTAGATAATAATATAACCCAGCAGCCTTTTGCTCTCGGTCCTTAGTTGAATCCAACTTGTTGATTCTTGGTCGGTAATTGGTTGGGTCCCGCCTAAAAGTGATGTCCAGATGCTGTATGAGTACAATGACACGCAACAGTGAGCACCAAACATCACGCACACGCAAGTAAGGTGTAACAATAAATTTCAAATAAATACAACAATCAATATAAATTGGAATTATGGATCCAAGGGGAGAACAGCTGCGAGACTCACAGATAAGAAGAGATTCATGCCAGTCAACAAGGACTGCAGAGAATTTGCAATAGAATCCGCCAATGGCTTCCCCTCATACACAATAACTCGATCTGCAAGGTAAGTTGCCATTATAAAATCATGCTCAACCACAAACGCTGTTCTCTTTGCATGGAGAATAAACCTCTTTATGACTTTAGAAGCTACAATACGCTGCTCAGAGTCAAGATAAGCGCTTGGTTCATCTATCAGATAAATATCTGCTTGCTGCATGAAACAAAAACAAAACAAAACAAAATGCATTGAGGCAGACTAAAAAGGTCACAATACCTCATAATTTGAAACATGAGTACGTCAAAAACCAAAAAAAAAAAAAAAAAAATGTCAAACCAACATTTTCCTGAAACATTTAATGGAAGGGAAAACTGAATAAAAACTAGAAACACAACAATGTAACTCCATATTAAGAACAGCTAAAGCCAAATAAAATTTCATCCATCATCACTTCACTTTGTATTAGCTATGACTTTCAGGAGAAACTATGACGCACAAGAACTCAATTCCTAGCATTCACTAGAGAGCAACCTCAAATTTCATATAATATTAAAAGAAACGAATTTAGCAAATCCCAAATGAAGACTATAATGTGTTTGGGTAGTCAGTCCAGTACATGTGGGTGTGCGTTCACAGAATGGTAATGCTTAGATTGGAATAAGGAAAGGACATCCACCTATCAGCATCTCTAAAAATTTAGGTTCAAAACCAATCCCATATTCAAACCTGTCAGGTAATACAGAAAAGTTGGAACATCTATTCTTAAAATGTACCGATATCCTTAACTTTTCAGTAATTTAGAAACATTTACCTTTCCAAGGCATAGACATAATGCAACTCTTTGCAACTCTCACTCCAGAAAGATTCACTACTTCCTGATCCATCAATTGTTCTATGAGAAGAGGCTTCATCACATCTGAAACAAACTGGGTATGCATGTATGAATCACGTATCTTTTGATGTAGCAGGTGCCTGACTGTAGATTGAAATTTGGGACTGATCTTTTGGGGCTTGTAAGAAACATTAAACTCAGGTATCTCAACATCAGAACCTTCTACACTATCAGGTTTCAGTAAACCAGCCTGTAGGTTTATTGAGTAATATTAATCAACTTACCAACAGACACACAAGTTTACAATGACTTAAAACAGCTACTACAATGAACGCAGAATATGAAGGAGCAAAATACCAGCATACGAATAAATGTTGTCTTCCCTGTACCATTCTCACCCAGCATTACAATAATCTGAGAATCAGTAAATTCACCCTCAATCACTTTAAGTTTAAAATTGCCCTGAGTTTTTGTCATGGTTGGGTATTTGTATCGCGCATAGGTTTCAATTCCCTCAGCACTTTCCTGCGGCGTCTCTGCAACCTAAAACAAAAGAAAAAAACACAGGTAATGACAGGAACTTTAATGAAGAGTGCACAACTAATAATACTAACAGGTTACCTTGAAGGTCAAAGATTCATCTCGAAACCTTAGATTTTCTGTAGGGACAAATCCAGCCAAGAATATATTGATTCCTTCTCTTACAGAAAAGGGAAGGGTTACAACTCCATATGCACCCGGTTTTCCATACAAGCAGCAAACGAAGTCCGATAAGTAATCCAGGACAATAAGATCATGCTCAACCACAATTACAAAGCTGAAATGTATAGTGTAGAAGCATAAATACCCTAATTTGATCCATTCAAACTAATAAGAATTATCTGAGACCTAAGGACAAATGAAGATTTAACCTACTAGGCCTGAGCAGAGATCGAATGACTTGTGCTGCTTTCAGTCTCTGTTTCACATCAAGAAAACTTGAAGGCTCATCAAACATATATATCTCTGCATTCTGTATGGCAACAACAGCTATAGCAAATCTCTGGAGATCTCCACCAGATAAATCCCCAACACTACGATCAATGACCTGGTTCAGTTCAAGATCAACGCAGAGTTCTGCCTTCATTTCTCTTTCATCTTTTTGGTCAAGCACCTTCCCTACATTACCTTGAACTGCCTTTGGAATATGATCAACATATTGTGGCTTGATGATGGCCCGTCTAATATAAAAACTATCAGCAGCTATCTTGATAATACAAGGAATTGCAGGACACTTCTCAAAGTTGCTATATTCATGGCCGCAGAGATGCAAATGTATTAAAGTTAACAAGAGAAAATGGCATCTATTATCAATAATTTTTGCAAGCTCCATACTTAAGTAGCTTTAGATACCAAGCAAAATGGAACATTCCAGGTAATCTTTCGAACCATTCTATCTTAACTGCAAAATTAAACTGGTTCAACTTTGCTTAAGTTTTCCCCCAGGAATGCTCAAGAGGCCAAGATTGGGAATCATGAAGAAATTTAACACTAACTCTAGGAATATAATAAAAGATCAAAAAAGAGGTTATCATTAAACTCTTACTGAAGCTTTGCAAGTACTGTATCACAGTAATATATGCTCTAAGGGAACCAATGTTAAAATCTAGGAAAGTTAGAAGTTGATATTGAAGAAATCCCATTCATTGAATACCGTAACCCAACTTTTAAAGTTTTAGGAAAACTTTCGAATAAACTAGCAAGATGACTAAAGAATGGCTTGACATGGTGTGTGACTGGATTATATGGGGCTCTGCTATTTATTAAACTATGCAGAATCAAAATCAATGAAAAGAAGCACCTTCAGATTATCTTCCAAGATGCGAGTAAAATAATTCTGCAACTCAGATCCTCGAAAATAGGTCAAGATTTCCTGCCAATCTGGAGGGTTCTGCAAATGGATTGTAAAAAAGCGTAAAGAACTAATATGCATAAAGAAGCAAATTAATGAAACAACGCCTCAGAGAATTACATTGAAACGACCCGAGTTTGGCTTCACTTTCCCGGCCAGAATTTTAAGGGCAGTTGATTTTCCAATGCCATTGGTTCCAACCAGACCAAGAACCTGCCCAGGCCTTGTAACTGGTAGCCTAAAATGGCAATTCAAAAAAATCTCAAAGGAGGTGAGGGGAAAAAAATAAATGAAGGAAATATACAAAAATTTTTAGGAAAAGCATGAATGAAAACCAACCTGTGTAATTTGGAAGTATTGGGACCATATCGATGAGTTGTATCTTTATCCGAATCTCTTGGTAAGTTGATGATTTGAATTGCTTCAAAAGGGCATTTCTGGAGCAAAAGATCAGGCGTTCAGCTTCAGTCGTATTCTCTTTTCTATCCCGCAGACGGACGGAAATATGATACCAGAGTAAGATAGCAAACCTTGACACAGATACCACAACCAATGCACAACTCCTCGGAGATGAAAGCAATCTTTGAGGCAGGAGTAACCACAATACATAGCTTTCCTGCAGACAGAGTGATAGTTTGCAGCAGTAGAGTACATAAACAAGACCCAAGTAACAACTGACGGGCTAAAAAAGGCAGAAGAAGCTTGAATAGCAAGCGTCCAACCAGACACTGACAAGCATTAACAAGATACAAAAGGCAAAAGATGCGCCCAAATTACAACGCTAACGGATTATCCAAAAATCAACATCATTCGGCCAAAAAAAAAAAAAAAAGAAACTGTTTATTGATAAAGGTTAATTTCAATTGTGATGGTAGGATTAAAAATTTATTAGTGTGATGAGGAAATAATTCATTGAGATGAAATTAGATTACCTCCAGTTTTTAATCTCCGAAAACAAGAGTATACCGGGGTTAATTTTCGAGAGAAAGATTAAAATTTTAATCTGAAACGGAGAAAGAAAAGGCTAGATTAGCATACCAGTTTTAACGACTGGACAGCTCTTCTTGCACTCTTGGCGGCACTTCTTGGGCTTGCAGCGGTTGGAGCTGACAATCGCAATACGCGTCAAGCGATCCGCCATCTCAACCCTCAGATTAACAAGACAAATAGCAAATCAATAGCTGTAGTAGGTCCAGGGATTTGAAGGTCGGTTGATTTTTGAGTCAAGGTGATGGAGATTGAAGAACAAAACAAAGGACGTGGTTTGGATTGGGATAGACACGAGCTTAGAGCGCAGGCAATGCACGTGGAGTGGAACCTTAGGGTTTCTCTTCTGTTTGCATTGGTCTACATTAAAACTTCAGTTTTTTTTTTGTTTATTAATTAATTTTATTATAGTAATAGTAATACAAGTTCAATTACTCACAACACAAATAAATGAAGTGGTCAATATATATATATATATATTATATACTACATATATATAAATTAATTATATTATCGGAGAATTCTGAGAATTTCCCTTATTTGAAGTCTACATATTCAATTCAAGGAATTCCATTTCCATCAATGCCAGCCGGTCTTGCCATTAACAGCCAGATTTCTGTTCATGTAGTAGTATTGGATTAGTTATATTCCTTATACAATCAATCATGTAGTCATAAATTAATTTGTTATCCAAATTTGGTGGGATTGCTTGGTTTCTGCTTGGAAAAAGGTGACCAGTTTCACTATCCCTTAATCTCTTTAATTTAATGCAATACAATTCTTACCAAAAAAATTTCTAACAAGAATAAGTAACAATTAATATGCCTTAAATTTGTTCAAGCATGAGAACAAGTTCTACTGCAGGAATACGTACCAAATAAGAGCCTGGTTGTCGGGATGCATACGTACCATGACCAGTTTTCCCTGCCTAAAGGTCAGGGGATAGTTTCGTGCCCAAACCTATTGAGTATTGCTCCTCCTAATTTTCTAGACCCAGTCCAGATGGCCCCATAATGCACAGAGATATCAAAATCCTATGACATTCTTCTAATTGACGATCAGCATTCAATAATGACACCATACTTGGCGATTTTGGGCATTTCAAATTGGGTTCCCAAAACCCAACCAACAGCCAAAATTCATTTGGTTATATTGACACCAATTACCGTAAAACAAAACAAAACAAGCCTATTATAAAGACTAAGGCTGATGCCTTTAGCTTTTGGGTCCTTGTGCTTCAACTGATAGCAGGTTCGAATGAACTCAACACAAGGCTGAAGGCTCAACGACATTGGCAGAACGGACGGAGAACTTTGCCGATATAAGGAATCTCAACCTCATTCCCCGTTGCCGGCATAAACCTGTTAATGAACATTGGTACATTACATATTCATTCATCAACCATCAAATATTGTTCGTAGCGTTGGTACATAATTTCCTTTCTTGGAGATGACAGATGTTGCAAGAAATTCCATGACGGCAAGAAGTTTCTCTTCTAATCTTCCTTCTCTATTTTTTTGCTCTAAAAGTTTAAACATAATAAAATGATAAAAAGTAAACTTCTTTTATTATTTTAGAGTAATTTACACTTTTAGGAAAAGCACTATTGGTGGCACTATCTTAAATTGGATTTTACCTATATTTGATAATTTATATTCATGCCGTTTTGCATATTTTTATGTGTTACAATCATATTTAAAATATTATATATTTATATAAATATTGATATACTAGTAATTTGTGTATTTGTATCCAATTCATATTATTCTTGTTATATGATATTATTTTTGTGTCATCTATTCATACTGCACTCAAAACTCTAAGTCTAATTTTGCCCATTTGCCAAATGAGCTTGGTGGGTGTCGAATCCAACAAAAATAATTTCCTTACTCTAATAAGATTTTTGTATATAGTGATAAGTATGATCGCCTCCGCAGAAAATGGTAAGATTTAATTTCCTCTCAAAATCAACAAAATAAAGTGGAGATTTTATAAAGTCAACTAAAATTAAATGAAATAAATGAACTAAGATCGATTAAGAATGCGGGACAAACTAAACTGAACTAAAAATCAATATCACACAAACACTAACCAAAGGTCAAATCGTAAGTTTTATTCTTACAATTAATCATGGATGCAAAGATATATTCATTATTCGAGAATAAATTGGTTATGGGTGTTAGTACGACCTAACTCCCTATCCTTCCTTAGTTATTGGATAATCAATGTACGACTGTTAATTATTTCTCTTATTGATTACATAAACCCTAGATACGATTTTAGTATTTCAATGTATCAATAGCATTAATAATGAGAGGTGGATCGCCAATTCTACCCAATAAACTCACATGTAGGTTTATTCAGATTAGATTGTAAATTCTTCCTAACCAAGTTAGTTGCCATTTTTATTAGAACAATCAAACAATTACGGATTTGATTTTCTAAATAGCTATAGATATCCTATCAATCAAATGCGGTACCAAACATTCAATCAACAATGACAATTATGCTTATTACGCATAGAAGAAAAGACAAATATTCAAGAACAATGAATAATATAAACACAAATTAAATCTCACAATCGTAGAGAATCAAACTTTGATATAAAACCTTCGACTAGTTAAAAGAATTTAGCCATACATTGTCTTCTTCTTTCCTCTCTAAAAGAAAAAGTCAAAAACCCTAAAAAAATCCTAGAAAAACCTTTCCCCCTTTTGCTCTCTCCCTTCTTTCCTTTTTGTATCCCTTACAACTTTTCCAAATTTACATAACTTCTGATCAATTCCAGATTCAACTCAATTAGAATCCTAAATAAATCAATATTCTAATTTAAGCTATCTACCTATAGAGCGTGCCCACGTAGTATCCATATCAACTCTTTCTTTTATCTTTTTACACCCTAACATAAAATAAAGTAATTTTCATCAGTTATAGTTTAAAAACTACTAAAAGATAAAAATTTAACAATTAAAATCTCAATATTTATATTCACAATCAAATTCCTCCATGCTTGTCCTTTTCTCGTCCTCGAGCAACTACACAACTAAGCAACCCAACAACCAAAAAAAAACTTTTCATTCAATGTTTCAAATGATATCAAAAGACTCTACACACCTTAAAACCCGACTAGTCAAGAATCAAGCAACATGATATCTCATAACCAAACTTAGAAGAAAATTTGAGCGAAAATTAATAATAAAAGTATTATTCCAAAGTAAGTGCAAAAATCCCGATGAACTCCCTTACTATTATCACTCTTGTCACTCATGTGTTTTAGGGTTTAAATGTTTCTCTCAATTTTCCCATGCAAATGCATTACCATATGCTTGGTAATATACCAAATTGCCACCACTTAGATTATAGCATGCATAAATCAAAAGGTCTTGACCTTTGTGGTTGTAATAGGTTAAAGGTGAAGCATTTCTTAGATAATGAGGTTAAAATCTAAGAAATTAGTTGAACATTTAAACATTATAGTGAGTAAATAGATAATGGAAACTCACAATTCATTTCACCATTCTTAAACACTCAACAATCTCCTCAATCATTCCATCACTATATCAAAAACATAAACTAATAATATTATCCCACATAAATGCTTATTTTCTTTTTTTCATTTATTTTTCTTTTTCTTAACCCCATCTTTCACTCATCAATAATTTTTACAATAATGCCCCTTGACACACCCCTACACTTAATTCACATGATTCATCCTTAAAAAAAAATTTCTTCTCAATTTTTATTCAAATGCCCCACTAACTATTAGAATTAAGTGAGTATATTCATTTTAAGGCTCTAGGCTTGTAATGCAATTTTTTTTTTCAAGAAAAAATGACATTAAGGCTTAAAGGGCTTACAAGGGATATTAATTCAAGTTGGCATTTTAGGTTTAAGCTGAATTAAAGAAGGCCTTTATCCTTTCCGCACATGCATCTGTCAATATGATCTTGAAACGGTTCAAAACAAGTTCTAGAGATACATTTACATGGAAGAATATCACACAGCAATGAAAGCACCAATCTACATGAATGTTTCAATCTCTTTTTGGCTCAAAAGCTCACAGGTTAAATTAATTCATTAGGAATTCACACACACTTTTTTATTCAACTTTCAATATCAATTCAAGTTCTTATCTCTTGTTGATTCAACTGCTAGATATAAGTCACTATTCATGCTCAACTAGTCAAATCTTAAAGCATATTCACCATTCAATCCATTTAAAACTCATGAAATGAAAAATTTTTTCTTAGTTGTCATGACTCTAAAACACAAGCAAACATATTGCACCATTTTAAAAGCTAAACAATTTAAAAGCATACGAGTCATATGCAAAAAGAAAATTCTAATTTCCTATCCTTAAGACTCCCCTCACACTTAAATCAAACATTGTCCTTAATGTTTTGACAAAAGGGCAAAGAGTAAATATATATATATAACTAATAAAGAAAAAGAGAAATAATCCCTGGATGTATAGTTATGTAGGCTTATGGACGTAGTGGTTGAGGAGGCTCGAATCACAAATGCTGAAAATAGGCATTCAAATTGAACTCCATCCTCATGATCCTTCTCTCAATCGTTTGAACCATAGATAATAAGATTGTAGAGTCTCCCCTACTTCTCTCTCGTACTGTTTCATTCTTGGAATCACTTGATAGGTCTATTCTTGGTCTTTTACTCGATTTTCTTGTTGCTCATGGAATAATCTTTCAATTCTTCAACCTATCATACCTTCGTTATACTTCCCATGTTTTCAATGTCATCACTTTATCAATAAACTCTTCCGATGGTAATAAGACACTTTTTCTTTTTTTGATTCTTGATCGTTTACAACTCGAACCTAGTGGTGGTTGGGCTCTTTTGATTTTTTCTTTGCATACCTCAAACTATGGCTGACACAATCGATAACTACGAGGTATGAATTTAGGGTTTGGGTGGTGGTGAAGGTTAGTGAAAATGACGTTGGTGTTGTTTGGATTGGGATGAATAGGTCGATGGTGAATTTAGGGATTTGGGTCAATCTAAAATTTGGTGAATAGGTGTTGCAAGCAACAAGAAACGCTTTTTTTATAAGGCGTGGGCACACTCTATCTAAGATTCGCTACTGCACAGAAAACTATGTTTTGGACGTGCCACACTCTATGAAAAGAAAGTTTTTGCTTTAAAAGAAATAAAAATAAAAAATTTGGCTTTCTACTCCTAAAATCACTGTTCAAAAATAAAAGAAAACAAAGCTAAAACCAATATGAATTGGGTTGCCTTCCAATTAGTGCCTTTCTTTTATATATTTGGCTAGACATACCTGTGCTTCAATCTTTATAATTCGATTGTTCTAAAGTGATTTCTTCCACTTTAAATGCTTGGAAACCTTTATAAAAAGGCTTGAGATGATGTCCATTCACTTTAAAATTCTTACCAGTATTCAGACTTCTGATTTCAACTACACCATGAGGAAATACATTAGTTACAATAAATGGACCAATCCATCGATAACGTAACTTACTAGGAAAGAGATGGAAAAGTAAAACTTTTTGACAGATGGTAAAGTTTTTTCTTGCAATCATCTGGTGATGAAAGTTCTTCGTTCTTTCCTTATAAATCCTTGAATTTTTATGGGCCTCCTTACAAATTTCCTCCAATTCTTGTAATTGCAACTTTTTATGCTCTCTCGCTTTATCCATTTGTCAATTGCATTGTTTTGCTACCCAAAAGGCTTTATGCTTCAATTCAACGGGAAGATGACACGATTTACCAAACACCAAACGATACAAAGACATACCAATGGGAGTCTTGTAAGCTATCCGATAAGCCCACAGTGCATTATCAAATTTTATACTTTAATTTTTTCGAGTTGGATTAATGAGTTTTCGAGTATTAACTTTACCTCTCTGTTGGATACCTCCATCTAACCACTTATCTGTAGATGCTATACAGTAGAAACATGATGTGTAACATTATATTTCTTGATCAACACCTCCATTATTCGATTGCAAAAGTGTGTCCCTTTGTCACTTATCATGGCTTTTCGTGCACCGAACCTAGTAAAGATGTGAGATTTGACAAAACGTACTACAACTTTAGGATCATCAGTATGAGTAGCCTTAGCCTCTATCCGTTTCGATACATAATCCACAGTAAGAATGATATACACCTCTCTAAAAGAAACAAGGAATGGTCCTGTAAAATCAATGCCCCATACATCAAATATTTCACTTACCAAAATTGAGGATAAGGGCATTTGATCTCTAGAGCCCAAATTTCCTATTCTTGGGCACTGTTCACATATTTTACAAAACATATATGAATCATGGAACACTGCAGGCCAATAGAATCCACATTCGAAGATTTTTTTGCTTATTCTTTTTGGACCAAAGTGTCCTCCACATGCATGAGAGTGAAAAAATTGCAAAATGAAAGGAATTTCAATTTCAAAAACGTATATTCGAATAACTTGGTCATAGCAATGTTTCTACAAATATGGGTCATCCCATATATAATATTTCACATCACTCTTGATTTTAACTTTTTGAGCATGTGCTAGTTCATTAGGTAATGTTTTAGTAACTACATAATTTACGATGTCTGCATACCATGGAGTACTCAGTTAAGCTCTTATAAGTTGTTAATCCGAGAACTCATCTTGCAACAGCTTGGTTCTTCACTCGTAACTAATCTACTCAAATGGTCAGCAACAGAATTCTTAGCTCCTTTCTTGTCACGTATTTCTAGATCAAAGTCTTATAATAAGAGTATCCACCTTATCAATTTGGGTTTCGCCTCCTTTTGGCTAACAGATACTTTAGAACTATATGATCAGAATAAACTATCACCTTAGTACCAAGTAATAAGAATGAAACTTTTCTAAAGCAAAGATAATGGATAAGAATTCTTTCTCTGTTGTTGAGTAATTGCGTTGAGCACTATCAAGTGTCTTAGAAGCATAATATATTGCATGAGTAACTCGGCCAACTCGTTGTCCAAGATCAACTCCCACTGCATGGTTACTTGCATCGCACATGATCTCAAATGACAGTTTCCAAATTGGTGGTTATATTATAGGAGCTGATGTGAGACATTCCTTGAGCTTCTCAAAAGCTGCCTTACATGCCT
Organism: Adansonia gregorii; assembly: GCA_038382025.1. Classification (NCBI taxonomy): domain Eukaryota; kingdom Viridiplantae; phylum Streptophyta; class Magnoliopsida; order Malvales; family Malvaceae; genus Adansonia; species Adansonia gregorii. Next base: position 39,803 of record JBBYHO010000008.1, on the reverse strand, counting down.
CATCAAATTCAAACAACGTATCTTTTTGGAGAAGTTTGCATAATGGCATTGTTATCTTTGAGAAATCTTTGATAAACCGTCAATAAAACCCTGTATGTCCAAGAAAAGAGCGAACTTCCCATAAATTTGAGAGATAAAATAAATAATAACTATCTTTTTTTTATCAACTTTAATACCCTTTGAAGATATTGCATGCCCCAAAATAATCCCTTGATCTACCATAAATGACATTTTTCATAATTTAAAATAAGGTTTGTTTCGATACATCTTTTAAGCACTTTTGCAATGTTATTCCAACATGAATCATAAGAATTACCATAAACAGTAACATCATCCATGAATACCTCAATAATGTTATCCACATATTCAAAAAATATACTGACCATGCATATTTGGAATGTGGCTGGAGAATTACATAGCTTGAAGGGCATGCGTCGGTATGTAAATGTCCCAAATGGATAAGTAAATGTCATCTTTTCTTGATCATCCGATGCAATTGGAATTTGATGATAACCTAAGTAACCATCAAGACAACAATAGTGAGATCAATAAAGGGAAGACAAAAAGGTCTTTTTGGGTAAGGGCATTCAACTTCCTACAATCAATGCAAACCCACTATCCATTTTGTACTCGAGTAGGCAGCAACTCACCATTTTCATTTTCAACAACTGTCATGCCTATTTTTTTTGGGACCATTAGGAGAGGACTTACCCATTCACTATCAAAAATAGGATAGATTATACCTACATCGAGTATTTTTAAAACCTCTTTCTTGACTACTTCCATCATAGGTGGATTCAATCTGCATTGGGCTTGTCTTATAGATTTAGCTCCTTCTTATAACAATATCCTATGCATACAAATAGAAGGAATTATGCCTTTGAGATCTACTATTGTCCACCCTGTAGCCTCTTTGTGCTCTTTTAACACTCAAAGTAATCGTTCTTCTTCTGACATGTCTAGTTTACTAGAGATTGTAACTAGTAATATTTCTTTTTCTCGTAAGTAGACATGCTTCAAGTGACTTAGTAATGGCTTCAACTCCAATTATGGTGCCTGCACAAGAGAAAGAAGAAGTTTGGAGTGAGAAAAGGGCAATTCAACCTAAGCCCCAACATTCCTTTTAGGTAAGGATTCTAATTCAAAAATGGTATGCTCAAGATCAACATTTAAAATTAGCTCCATTTCTATTTCTTTTAGCTTTACATTGTCAAGACTATTCTCAAGTGTAACCTTCACATTATCATTACCTGCCAAGTCACAAATTCTCTATACAAAAGGGTCAATTTCATCCAAAGCAAGCATAGTATGTTCATCACTAGGATATACATGGCATCATATATGTTAAATTTAATAATTTCTCCATTAAATTCCATAGCGAGTGTCCTTTCAGACACATTTATAATAGTTCTTGAAGTTTTTAAAAATGGTATCCCTAATAGTAATGGGGCAAAATATATAGTATCATCCTCCCCATGTCAAGCATGTAGAAATCAGTGGGGAAAACCAAATTATTAACCTGAACTAAAATATCTTCTAGGACTGCTTCAGGATATGCATTAGACCTATTAGCTAGTTTTATTATCACCCCTATTTCTTTTAATGGCCCAACCCTTAAGGATTTATAAATTGAAAGGTGTATAACATTAATTGATGCACCTAGGTCAACATTGCTCTATCCACCTTCATATTACCAATTTTACAAGGAACAGTAAACATACTTGGATTTTTACACTTTGAAGGTAATTTATTTTGTATCACTGTCCACACATTCTCATCAACTTGAATTTTCTCATTGCCAATTAATTTATGCTTTGAACTACACAACTCCCTAAGAATTTTAACATAGCGAGGAATTTGTTTAATTGCATCAAGAAGTGGTATGTTTACCTTAACTTTGTGAAAAGTCTTAAGGATTTCTTGTTCCTGCTTCTCCTTTTTAGATTTTGCAAATCGACTTGGGAATGGAGGATGGGGTATAAAAGTTTTATTTTTCTCTACACTCAAAGCCTTCATTTTCACCTTTATAGGTCCAAGATTTTTTTCACCTTTCTCTAGTTCATTCTCCAATTCACGTTTTAACACTTTTTTCTTAGGCTTTTCAGTTTTTTTTCGCTTTGTAAAATGATCGCACTCGTATTTTGTTATGGTTTGACTTCTGGTTGAGATGGTAGCTTCCCATAAGTTTTTGGATTCCCTTTGCTCATCTCATCCTCTAACTAATCTACTATGTTTCTTATATCACGCATACTAGTCCTCATTTCCTGTTGAAATTGTTGCATATTATTAGTAAGTGATTGAAGTATATCTTCCATGGGCGTACCTTATTTTGATGAACACTGATATAGAGAAAAAGGTGGTCTAGCTTGATATTGTGATTGGAATCTAGGTGGCTTTGCCGCATAGCTAAAATTTGGATGTTCCTTACATCCTGGGTTATAGGTATTTCAATAAGGATCATATCTTTGTCTTTGTGAGCCTGTAAATCCTCCAATGACATTAGCATGTTCATTTGGATCATCTTGAAGCATTGGGCAAATGTCAGTTGTACGACCTGAAGTTGTACATATGCCACATGTTTTTACCTGTTGCACATTCCTTACAACCAATTTTTCGATAAGAGATGTTTAATTATTTAAGTGTTGTTGTATGGAATATTCGCTCACCTCATTTACCCTCTTCACAAGGTAGTCTTGCCTGTAGCCAAATTGTTGTGAGTTTGCAGCCATAATAAAAATTAACCTCCTGGCTTCTTCTGGAGTCTTTTGCATTAGTGCACCTCCACTTGCAGCATCCACCATGCTTCTATCCATTGGTAATAACCCTTTATAAAAATATTGAATCAATAATTGTTTAGGAATTCGATGTTGAGGACAAGCTGCACATAACTATTTAAATCTCTCCCAATATTCATAAAGGCTCATGCCACATATTTCCTTCCTAATATTTGTAGTTCTTGAAGTAAAAATTTTTTTTAAAGAAATTGTCACTTCATCTCATTCCAAGTAGTTATGGATCCCGATGGAAAGTAGTATAGTCAATCTTTTGCTTTATCAGCTACTGATAAGGGAAGGGCTTTTAGCTTTATCTGTTCTTCAGTAACACCCTGAGCTCTCATTGTCGAGCAGATTACACGGAATTCTTGAGATGTTTGTGAAGGTCTTCACCTGTAAAACCATGAAAGATCAAAAGTAAGTGAATAAGTCCAGATTTTAACTCAAAAGGAACTCCTATATTAGGATATTCAATGCAAAGGGGTTGTTGGTTTAAATCTGGTGCAGCTAGCTCCTGGAGAGTTTTTTCTACAGCCATTGTTTCATCTACATCTTCTGGATCGCTAGATGAACTGTTTGGATCAATTGCCAAATCTAATTTCGACGATGATGATGTTGCCTTTATAGCATCGCTTTGCCTGGTTTCCTTTCTTGATTGTCGAGCTGTCTTTTTAATTTTTGGATCGTATTGTAATTCACCTGTACGAGAAGAATAAGGCATAAAACGCACGCAAAAATAATAATATTAATAATAAACTAATCAAGGAAAAAAATCTTTTAGCACCAATCCCCAGCAACTGTGCCAAAATTTGGTGGGTGTCGAATCCAACAAAAATAAATTTTCCTACTCTAATAAGATTTTTGTATATAATGATAAGTAGGATCGTCTCCACAGGAAATGATAAGATTTGATTTTCTTTCAAAATCAACAAAATAAAGTGAGGATTTTATGAAGTCAACTAAAATTAAATGAAATAAATAAACTAAGATTGATTAAGAATGCAGGACAAATTAAAATAAAATAAATATCAATATCACACAAACACTACCTAAAGGTCAAATAGCAAGTTTTATTCTCACAACTGATCATGGATGCAAAGATATATTCATTATCCGAGAATAAATTGGTTATGGGTGTTGGGATGACCTAACTCTCTATTCCTCCTTAGTTATTCGATAATCAAGGTATGACCGTTAATTATTTCTCTTATTGATTACATAAACCCTAGATACAATCTTAGTGTTTCAATGTATCAATAGCATTAATAATGAGAGGCGGATCTCCAATTTTAACTAATAAACTCACACGTAGGTTTATTCAGATTGGATTGTGAATTCTTCTTAACCAAGTTAGTTGCCACTTTTATTAGAACAATCAAACAATTATGGATTTCATTTTCTAAATAGCTATAGATTATCCTATCAATCAAATGCGGTACCAAACATTCAATCAACAATGACAATCATGCTTATTAAGCATAGAAGAAATGACAAATATTCAAGAACAACGAATAATATAAACACAAATAAGATCTCATAGTCGTAGAGAATCAAACTTCGATATTAAACCTTTGACTAGTTGAAAAGAATTTAACCACACATTGTCTTCTTGTTTCCTCTCTAAGAGAAAAAGTCAAAAACCCTAGAAAATCATAGAAAAATCGTTCCCCTTTTGTTATCTCCCTTCTTTCCTTTTTATATCCCTTGCAACTTTTCCAAATTTACCTAAATTCTGATCAGTTCCAGATTCTACTCAATTAGAATCCTAAATAAATCAAAATTCTAATTTAAGCTATCTGCTTATAGAGCATGCCCACGTAGCGTCCACATTCGCTCTTTCTTTTCTTTTCTTCGGTTGCTCCAATCAACTCCTTTTAAGCCTTTTTTTTTCTTTTGTCCAAGCTCTTTTTACACTTTAAGCACAAAAGAAAATTATTTTGATCAGTATAGCTTAAAAACTACTAAAAGATAAGAATTTAACAATTGAAATCTCAACATTTATGTTCACTATCAGAGCTCTCACAATTGAATTAGAAGGGTCATGTTGGATTTTACCATTTAGATTAAGCATTGCAACGACCCTGTTGAACTGAATTGGCAATTTCATGGTTCAAATGCCTGAAAATTTTCCATTATGCGGCAAAAGCAAACTTTTGGATTATTAAAACAATCAACCAGGCAGAAGCTATTCAAGAATTCTTTTCTTTTGTTTCTTTGATTAAGTAGAGACAAAGTATCGCCATAGTTTTCCTTTTATTCTTTTTTTGTTCTTTTTGTTCATAGATGTTGATGAAGTAGGAGATGACCGGCGATGACTAGCGAAGCTTCGTTTAATTCAAAAAACGCAAGGGACTCGTACATAGGTAATTTCACTAGTCTCATCTCTAAGTCCGAGATACGCTACGAAGGTGTTCTTTGTTATCTCAACGTCTAAGATTCCGCCATTGGCCTAAGAAACGGTACTTATATTTTCTCAATCAATAAATGCATAGTTCGTACTCATGCAAGTCTCTTTGCATCGCATGTTATGCATCAGCATGCAGTTCTTCTAATGTCCGTTGACCTAGGGTTCGTTTTCTCTTCGTTTTTTCTATTTGCTACTCATTATTTGGCAAATGGATGACAGTCGGCCCTGCCCACAGATGATAGCTTTCCGATGGACTTGTGTGGTTAGGTAAGGTTAATATCTCTTAACATGTCGAAATTGCCGTCCTTTTTGAACTTGATTGCATAGACAATGGAACATGAAATAGTTTTGGGATGCTAAGCTAAGCTAAGCTATGCACAGCAAAGCGTAAATTAAGAAAGCATATATTTGACTATCCATCACTAAATATTGACTCAACAAACAGCTACTCGTTAACTGTGATCTAAAATGCCACACCATACCACACCAAATCTAACCTCCCACACCATACCACAGCAAATCTAACCTCCTACCTCTTCTGCAAACATAAGATTACGCTTGATAACTTTTTCTGTATGCTTACATAAAATATACTTCACAAAATAATACATCCAAATACATACACCACACCATATAACTACACAGCAACAACTCCTTTGCTTGTTTCTAACATCTACATATAGTATACTTTCACTTAAATTTTATATTTTACTTAGCTTTGCCTAACTAACGTCTTTACCAAACACAAGTAGTAAAGTTTCACGTTGATGATCCATTGAGCTTAGATAGCAAGAAAAGGCAACCCGCGGATAGGAGGACGGAAGCTGAGAAGCAGAGCAAATCCACTGGAGACTGTATAACAGCCTTCTTGCACTTGTCAAAAAATCCGATTAGAAGAAGCATCACTATTACATGCCCAAGTTTGGTTTTCAGTTCACTCACTGATTTTATTTCTAACCATCTCGGTCGTTCCTGTACGTAATAATAATACCAAAAAGAATAAAACTATTTCAATATTTGCATTTGACGTATTCTTAACAGTTAATAGTACCAGAGTCAGACCACAAAAGAAATTATTTAGAAGATAACACATGCATGTAATAACTTCAAATGTCTGGAAGTAGTTCAAAAGCTTTCTCTTTCTTTCTTTCTTTCTTTCTTTCTTTCCTTCACTGACCAGTCAGTTATCTCGCAATCAAGTAATATAAGATGCTCATGACCACAACTAGAAACAAAAATTAAAACTAACTCAGAGAAAATTTGACTGACCTTTAAAGCAAACAAGCCAAAGAGACTTGATGTGGATGTAACCTTTTCCTTCGATTGTAATTTTGCGATATCAAGATTGCAAACAAAGAGTTCATAAAGACCCGTTCCAAAAACCAACATTACTGTTCCCAGTAGATAAACATCTGGAAGCGCAATTCAGTGGAAATTAGTGGCCTCAGCTCGATAGGATCTAAATATAAACATTACTTTGGCTTCAAAAACACTAAAGCACATTGGTACCACTACCACATAACTATCATTTTGACACTACAACATAAACAAAAGAAGTTTACTATCTCAAGATGCATAACATACTTGTCAATACTAGTATGCAACTACAAGAACAATTCTAATATGCTAAGCCCATTTGAAAAAAAAAAAATGGTAAAACTTTCAAAACCTTTGTCATAAATTCTAATGGCTAGCGACATGTGATGCAGGGAAGCAATTGTATCCCTAATATTTTAGTTCGAAATGATTTGGAATCATCAAGAGTTTGTATCTGGTCCCAAGCCTTGAATAAACGCACATTGAAAACCAAACAGAAGTCACGGTTATCTTTAAAAGTTGGAAAGCTGGTGGAGAGCTAGCTGGATAGCCAGTTAAAAGAATATGAGATCGCGATGGAAAAGACGACAACCAGACTCACTGCTAGTTCACATACCAGGATCTCCATATCTGCCTCAAGAGATGATTAATTGAACAAATAGCTCAGTATAGCATGAGGCACCAAAGGAAACAAAATTCTAGGGACGTCATTTTGAATTAAAAGAGCAAAGCCATCTATGCACGCTCCAAAGCCCAAGAGCCGATTACTTTAAAACTTTGTTCAAGCTGCAGGCTGAGCATCTAGATTTTAATGCTTAGTAGCCTTAAAAGTGTAATCATCTTGCTGAATTTGGCTGCTAACCAAGCAGCTGGACACAAAATTATAAAACTAGTTGCACCTTGTGAAGAAGAAAATATAGAGCACTCAAATCAAGCATTCCAAAAGAAGGGGAAAAAATACAACCATTCAGAATTAAATAATGGAGACTATTTCAAATTTATGCACAATATACACGTTTTCCTCCTGGGTCTACTTCTTGTAATGTTGTCCCACTTCTATCACACAGGATCAAAAGAAAAGGAAAGTTTTAAACGCAAACTAACTGACAACTCGTATATCTTTGTGTAACTAAGCAGCACTTTTCTTCAACCTGCATATTCTCACAATGTCTATAAAAGTATAAACAGAGATTCTAAGACTATGTTAGACAGTGAGGGAGCAGAGAGAAAAATAATGAATGGTAAAAATATTGTATATATTTGTTTTACGATGCAGGCTCTTCCTATAGGGTTTTTATCATAGGAGGAAAGAAAAAAAAAAAAAAACCTTGCAAGTATTATACAAACATTGATCTGTTGGTTACAACTTTCTTAGGAACATGCCTGGTTAGCAAAGCTAAGTCCATTAATCTTGTAAAACCATAAGTTGTCACACAAAACAAAAGTATCAGGAAGCAAACCTAGACCTAAAATCAATATCAGTTTCTAGAAAGAAACAGACAATCCATAGGGAATTCCATAAAGTAACAGCAGTAAAGATTAAACAGATTATTTGATATCAGCCACTATCATTTACACCAGATCCATACGATGATCTTTTTTTAATTGAATTGCTAGCTTTAACAAGTTTCCAAAGGGAAAAAAAAAGGGAGAAAAAGAGAAAAAAAAAATTAATAGGAACATTGATGCTGATGCAATTGTTCTTATGTAACAAAAGAACTTGATTATAACTAAAAGCTTGTCTGCCTGGAAATTTAATTATTAGGCATAGGCTGTAGGATCAGTTTTATCTATGATTCGAATCCTAGGAATAAGTTTTGAATTAGTCAATCCTTGAATTTGAATTTACAGCCTAGTATCTGGTGAATGTAGCGATGGTAATTGACACAGCATCAAATAAATTGCGGGAAAGAATAAAGGCAAGCTCCGTTGTCTATTTAACTGGTATTCTATTTCTATGATCCATAAGAGCAAAAACCATAATAGCAAAAATATTTTGACGGTAACAAGAAGCAAACCCCTCACCTATGGCCTCAACCAGCAAGAAAATAACTTTGCTACGATCCACAAAATATTCCATGAAAGATGACATAATATAAGAGCAGCCCTGCATATCAAAGTGACGGAACCCAGTGTAAATAAATGTATTTAACTTTAAGATAATAGATTAATGCAATATTATAGGTCACCTGATTATATTATTAGCTTCCTGAAAATTTTATTTCAATTTTTATAATATCAAGATAAATGGGGAAAAAAAACGAAAGAAAAGAGCGCTGCATATGACTCCTTTTCTTTTTCCTTTGCTGTTGTAGAACCTCGACTATAGCATAGAATATGCAATATAGAACAAAGTAAAAAGTATTATATTCATGAAAGGAAATCCTGGAGCCCAATCATACATTGTATAAGATAATCAAGTAAACATCAGAAAATAACTCAATACCATAAAGGGGGGGGGGGCTAGGATGAACAGACAACAGACATTAAAAGGAGTCTAATATTCCAAAAAAAATTAAAGACAATCTTAAAAGGAGTTCCAAAAATGAAACCTTGATGAAACAAAGTAATGACCCTGTTAAAGACCCAAAAACAGCCAGAAGAGTCATAAACCGACATCGATAAATAACCTGTAAAAGTAAAATACATCCAAAAAGGAGATGAATGCGCATTATTTGAAAAAAAAAAAAAAACTCTTCTGTAACGAATTATATATATATATCTTCTAACTTTCTCTATGCGCTCCTCTGTAGCTTCCAACTTGTTGGATGAGCTCTGGAAAACACCGCTGTCCAATTGGGAGTTGGTTGCAGCAAAGGCCACAAATGGGAATAGAGGGGCAGAGGTTTTGGTCAGGGGGAATTTGGCGGCATGGGCATGGGCATGAGGGTCAAGTTTAGATAGCCGTTTGAAATTGGGTCGAAATTTGTAAGAATTGTTGTAGAATTGCATGAGAAGTGTGGTGGTTCTGAGGGGATTGGGGGCCAAATTGAAAGGAGAAGTTGGTTTCATGGTTGGGGTTGGCGGGTAGAAAAGAAAGCAAGGGGTAGTGGCAGTGGCATCAAGTGTGAAGAATTATAAGGCCACCAAATGGAATGAAAGGTGGTTTCATCTCAATCTCATGGATGGACTAGTGTAATACTATTATTATGGGAGCAGGAGCGGTGAAGAAAGCGAAGCAAGCGAATGGAGCTTTTCCTTGGCATTTAGCATCCAACTTCAAAGATGAAACAGAAAACGGGAGCATGGGAGCCACACATAATCAGCCAGCCATGTACAACACTTACGACCCTTGAGCGACTGATTGACTGACGATTGAAAAATAAAAAAAAATAAATAGCGGTATTACAGATTACAACACATTCCTCCTGTAGTGGGGTGATAACAATGAGAACAAAAGACAACAAAAAATCTAAGCGACACCTTATCATCGTATCGTGAATTTGGTTGTAAATTGTCAAAGCCATGGGACCGCTACTTAAAACGTGGCATATATATATATATATATATGATCAATTTTATAACTCATCATATAAATACAGCGAGTAGTAATATTAGTCACGCAAAATAACAAACACAGGTGAGTGAGATGAGTTGAGATGAGATGAGATGACATATTTTGTTTTTGCTTTTATCATTTTAAATTAATAGTACGGCTCTATTCCACTCTACCCTACTTTGTCTGTATCTTTGTTTGTCAAAATTTGCTTCCATGTTTCCCTCTCTCTCAATTGCACAACTAAACTATAATTCAGATTTTCTCCTCAACAATAAATAAAAAGTAATTAAGACTTTATATTTTGTTGTATAAAAATAATAATAACCATTATCATATGACCTACATTCCAATTTATAGAATTTAGGAAATTCTACTAAAATGATAAATTTTACAAAAAAATAATATTAAAAATGCAATACAAATTTAATTTACAAAAGAGAAATGGGATATATATATTTATGTATGTAGATAAACGCATTTCTCATTAAAGCAAAACTCGTATAACTTATAATATTTCTTTTAAATGAACTAAAATTGTGCCTTAGTACGGTAACTGAGAAAACAAAAAGAAGATATTATTAATAGTATACTTCTTATGTTTTTTCAAGTATTTGCTAAAATATAAGGTTAGAAAAAATATATATATCAATAAATATTTATATATCATAACTCAAAAAAAATAATAATTGAATAAAAATAATTTAAATCTCGTCCATAGTTTTCTAATTATATTATTATATAGTAAGAGTAAATAAATAAAAAGTTTAATTTACCACAAAGCAAAGCAGGCTATGTTTGTATTATAACATATTTAACATGGACCATAATTGAAGTACATATATTTGGGTTTGGGCTGACGATCAATAATTACCAAACATCGTTGTAGATCCATCAATCCATCCAGGAAGGTCCAGTCCAGCTGACACTTGACAATGCCAGATACCAAAATGAAAACTATACAGTATATATATTTTATAAATATGAATCATCATGATGCTTAAAGCCTTAAATGTTAATTGCTTATTGGCTTTTGTAAAATTTAATAAACATTTCACTGCCACCGATTTTTCTTCGTATGTTAATCCAATCTAATGTAAATCTTTGCTCTGTTCACACTACCTGCATGCTTTGCTCTTGACCCACCTAAGTTTTTTTTTTTTTTTTTTTTGTTGTTGGTACCAAAGAGAATTGCAACGGAGATGACGACGATACGCTATACAGTGTAAACGAGGTGAGCGGAATTTCTTCCCCATTTCATTTCCTGTGGACTGGAGGGACCCAAAAAAAATTTTCGATTTTTTGACAGACAGAAGCAAGATACTCTGCTTTCAGGTTCTTTCTCTGCAACTCCAAACTCTCACTCCATTGCCTATTTTTTTTCTTTTTGTTTTTTCTTCCAATCCGCTTTTTTTAGGGTTATTCGTTTTGTTTTTTGTTTTAATTTTTCCTTTTTTCTTTTTATGTATTCGAACTTTTCTTTAGTCTAAATCAAAATGGAAGCCATACCCGAAAACCTAAGCACTACGCTCCCGGCAAAACCCCAAAACAAACCGCACTCAATCCCCAACAATCTCCAACCCCAACGCTTCCCCACGCACATTGATGCACGCGATATTTCTCCAACAGCCAGATTCCTCTGCGATCTCCTCACCCGAGCCTCTCCTCACGATATTGAATCCGCGCTCTCCTCCTCTGGGATTACCCCCACTACCGAGGTCATTCAACAAGTCCTCCGCTTTTCTTATAACCACCCCTCCTCTGCCGTCAAGTTCTTCCGCTGGGCCGGCCGCTTCGTCAAGCCCTCTGCTCATGCCTGGAATCTAATCGTTGATTTGCTTGGAAAGAATCAAAGCTTCGAATCCATGTGGGACGCCATGCGCTCCATGAAGCAAGAGGGTCTTCTTACTATAGCAACATTTGTTTCTGTTTTCGGCAGCTATTGTTCTGCGCATAGGTTTAGTGAGGCTACCTTGAGTTTTGATGTCATGGATAAATACGGTGTGCAACAAGATATTGTTGCGGTCAACTCGCTTCTCAGTGCAATTTGCCTCGAGGACCATCAGATGTCAGTTGCAATAGAGTTTTTTGAGAGGATCAAGAGGAAGATCCCACCTGATGGAGATTCTTTTGCCATTTTGCTTGAAGGGTGGGAGAAAGAAGGCAATGTGGCTAAGGCCAGGAACACTTTTGGCGAGATGGTGGTCAGAGTTGGGTGGAGTCCAAAGAATGTTTCTGCTTATAATGCATTTTTGACCATGCTTGTTCGTGGGTCACATGTTGGTGAGGCCATCAAGTTCTTGGAACTTATGAAGAGGCATAACTGCTTACCAGGTTTGAAATTTTTCTCTAATACTCTTGATATTCTTGCCAAGCAGAATGACTCAACCCACATTATTCCCTTGTGGGATACAATGTTGGGTGGGGGGCTGCTGCCCAATTTGATTATGTACAATGCAGTGATTGGCTTGTTTTGCAACAAAAACGATGTCCATAATGCCTTTCGGTTCCTTGATGAGATGGTGTTCTATGGAGCTTTTCCTAATTCTTTGACTTACAACATGATTTTTCAATGCTTGGTGAGGAATAAAAGGGTTCGCGAGGTGGGAAAGTTCTTTGTTGAGATGATCAAGAATGAATACCCTCCAACAACTTCTAATTATGTTGTGGCTTTTAAGATGTTGTTGGAGAATGAAGACCCTGAAATGGCAATTGATATGTGGAATTACATGGTTGAGAATTGTGTCTCACCTCTTGAGGAAAGTGAAAATGAGTTGCTCATTGGGATTTGTAACTTAGGTAGGTTGGCAGAGGTGAAAAGGTTTGCTGAAACAATGCTTGATAGAAGGGTCAGCATATTTGATTCGACAATGGAGAAATTAAAGAATGCTTTCTACAAAGAGGGCAGAAGTTTTAGAGATAAGTATGATAGTCTTTCAAGGAGATGGAAAGCTATGCGGATGTAATGGTATGAACTTCCTGCCACATATTTTTATATGGAAGCTTCTTCATTACATCTTTGGTCTTGTTTTGATAATATGTAGAGCTGTAGCAGTAATTACTGAAATAAGTTTTTTTTTCCTAGTAAATGCAGCCTTGCCTCTTTTTTTTTTTTTTTGATGTGTCCTTGTCTGCTTTGTGATGTGGCAGTTGCTCTCTTTCCCAACTATGATGTCTTGTTGGTTTGTTTTCTTTTTCTTCCTTTTCTTCTGTCTTTTGTTTGATTGCAAAATTACTTGTATGCTTGGTTTTGTTTGCTGCATCTTTGAAACTGAAGTTTGGATGCTGTGACCCAAATGACATTTCAACTTTGGGAGATTTTATTTCGTGATGAGGTAATCACCAAGATAACTAAATAACTAAGTTGTATGTTCCTTTTTTTTTTTTGTGGTAATATTTGCTCAATTGAGTTTATTAAATTTTTGAATATTTTCAGTTATTATTATTATTTTGGAAACGTTACAATTGAATTTCATGTCAATTCTTTTTTCTTTCAAAATCTGCAGTTATAACAAGTGATACAATCATTCCTCCTTTAAACTATATAATTTTTGTGATTGTCCCTACTTTGGGAATGAAGGGATGATTTTTCCTCCCTTTTGCTTCTTTTATTGTTATGCAGCATTAGTTTCTTCCACTGGCTTTGTTCCTTGGTCATGATAATGACCAAGGAGCTCTAATGGCCACTTAGTTGCTTTAGGGTTAAGATTGAGATATCTAGTGGATATGTGTAAACTCTTGCAAATAGAGATACTAGGACTCCAAGGTTGCTTGCTTACTTTATGACAAGGGAAATTTTTGTGCTAATTAGCTTGCTGAGCACAATTGCTTTTGATAAACTAGTCATAGAGTTGCATAGAGTGATTTCATTGAGGTTGATATGCTCCATGTGTGGTTCCCCCACCAACCCCAAATGATTTGAACAGTAGAGACTTCCTTGGAGATGATTGCACATTTGCCCTAAAGATGATAAAAGCGCTCGCCAAGAATGTTATCTACAATCTCAGTCATAATATTTGGAAGGTCTCTCACGTAGAAGTTGAGGAAATTAGATATTTAACGTTATATGCAATATTGCATTGGGGAGTATACATTTGTTTTAATTTTCGTGGTAGAATAGCTGGCTTGTGGAAAGAAAATTGGGCAACTCATTGAGATTAAGCTGCTGAAAGTTCAAATTTTAAATCATAGATGGATTGAGAGAATGATAATTGATTCAAAATTGCCCTTAGACAAGTAAACTAGTGCATTTTATTCGTTCCAAATTCAAAAGTTCTAATTGATTTTGGATCCAATGCATCTATTGAGGGGTGATGTATCTGCACATTTTAAATGCATAATCAGTTTAAAAGTTGCAATTAAGGGCCAAAAATGCATGTGTGATGGAATTCATTTTGAAAAATGATCTAAAACTCGAAAAGGTAATTACTTTGTTTGACTTAAAAACGAAAAAGATATTTAACTGCTCAAGAATTTTAAGCAAGTATATTTGGTAACCCTCAAGTGCTTGCTTGATATAAATTCGGAGGGGTCTTTTTTCGTATAAATCTTTGTGTCTGTTTTATTTTCTCTCCTTAACTGCTTTATCTCTCCACCTCTCAATTGATCTCTTTATTCCCCCTGCCTCTCTCTCTCTCTCTCTCTCTCTCTCTCTCTCTCAATATTTTGTCATTTCTCTATCACTAGTGTTTTTGTGTTAATTTTGTTAACAATAAAAAACAAGGAAGATTATAGAGACTTTCATGCTACTTGGATTTTGGACATTTGAAGTCTTTTTGGATTGTTGATCATCTTGTTTCTTGGCCAACAACATCTTCTCCACTTTATTGTTTTGACTTTGATGACGCCCTGGATGCATTATTTATCTTTCGTCTTTTTAAAGTGATGACTTCAACAATGGAATCTGTTCATCATCCAACATTGATATATATGTCCTCTCAATCTATCTCTCTTTGCATTTTCTTTCTCTCTATTTGCCTTAATTTATCTCTGTTGCAAAGTGTCGGTTGAATTCATTGAGTTAATGAGTTGGTGGTTTGATGGTTTGTTGGAGGAAAATGAATGCAGGACATTAGAATGATGTTTCTAGTTTTGCAAACAAAAGCCTTATTTGATAAATCTCTAATCTAAACAATCAATCTTGAATTTACGTTGAAACTTGAAGCCAAGATTCTGAATTTCTTGGCTATGCACCTATTTAGTTGTATTTTTGGTGATACTGGCGTTTTATTGTATAAATTGACTAATTTAAACGCATAAACAAATTGCTTAATTTGTTGCTATTTACTTTGACAATCTGAGTGTGTGGACTGGGGAGTTGATGATTGATGATACTAAGACTGATGGTTATGGATGATATATTCATCAATTTGCATGCTTTGGAGAAACTTTCTGATAGAACAAAGTAACAAAATGTAGTATTGTATTCATTTTCATTGTTAGTAAGTATGATCATTATTGTTGTTAATGCAATATTTGGAGAAAGTCCTCCTTTAGGCAGTGGTTGTGATGTGAGTTTGCACAGTAGCATTGCATCGTTTTTGTATGCCTCTTCGTATGTAACCAAAAGTGATGTGAACAAAGAAAGGAAGTGGTGAATGCATTGAAAGTGAGTTATTTGCAGGTAGAACCAACTAAACTAATGGTGAATGCCTGATGAAGCAGCATATGATATTTATTTACTTATTTATTTATTCATTTATTGAAAAGTCTGATTAACATGGCAGCCAGCAAGGAGTGTGAAATAGGACATATTGTTATTTGGGATATTTTATTTGAAAATAGAGGTGATGATGGCATTGGTGTTAATAGGAAACCATGTGAAAATGGTGTACCTCTCGTTGTTGTACAAAGTGTGGAAGCTCCAGGTTTTGAGTCAGATCCATAGCACACCTGTGTAAATAATGAATGATTATGATGCTTACATTATTATTATCATAGTAATAGATAAAAAGAAAAGTCATATGAATGAAATTCAATAAAGTGTGATGAAATGGAATAAGTTATATATATAAAGAAATGCGATGAAATGGAGGTATCCAAACTCCAAAGCAGAGGAAAGCGATATCGTGTTGTGAATGCATCACCAAAGAAAATGATGCATCAAGCATTCAAATTGAATGAAGTGTTGACGTTTTTCGTATGCAAGTGTTTTTAATAAAACTTCCAACGTATTCTTTTTTAAAGGGAAAAAAAAAAGAAAGTATGCATGATTTTATGATATTAATAATAATTTTTTTGTATATTTTATAAATATTTATTTTCAGATAATTTAGACAAAGTGATAGTACTTAACGCAAAACGTGTTGCAGACCATGAAACGGAACCTGAGAAATAAACTATTGTATTCATAACATTATAATTATTACTCATTTTAAAAGGAGAAGCAGAGTGTTATATATAAGATTACGTGAGATAAGATAACCAAGTGAAAGATAAAGAAATAAGTTATAAGATGCTTGCCTATTTAATTATATATGTTTTAAGATATAG
Organism: Adansonia gregorii; assembly: GCA_038382025.1. Classification (NCBI taxonomy): domain Eukaryota; kingdom Viridiplantae; phylum Streptophyta; class Magnoliopsida; order Malvales; family Malvaceae; genus Adansonia; species Adansonia gregorii. The sequence continues at coordinate 23,317 of JBBYHO010000008.1, read as the reverse complement.
TTATTTTTTAAATAGATTAGGCAATAATAATGATATACAATGGAGGGGCAATATAGCATTTGCCTTTTTTCTAATTATGATTATTTTATTATTATTATATACACTGATGTTTGTTAGGTATAGGCAAATGGCAATGCAAGCCAAGTTAGGTATTTTTGGCTTTATTTTACTGTAGAGAGAAAGTGGCCTTAGATTCCTTAATAGAGTGATTATATACCAATTGATATATGTTATAAATTTTCGATACAAACTTAGTAACCTAATCTTAATCAAACGATGTAAGGGTTTTCAACGCTGATTATAACTATCCTTTATGATGGTAAAGAATAAAGATGAGGAGGAAAGGAATTATGAGTTGAATTGAAACCTATATTATAAAAGACAAATACAAAAACAAGATATTGTTGTACGTATGTTTGTGTAAATGAATCGAAAATGAAAATGCTTTAAATATAGGCAAGGAATTATATATATATATATAGGGGGAAAAAAAGAAAGAAAGTAGGAATTAGGAAAGGGAAAGGGAGATACCAAAACCTTCCCCACCAATTAGAGCTAATTTTATACCTTGCCTTGCCTTTGCCAATCATTAGATGAAAGGAAAGGAGAAGCCTAAAACAGAAGAAGAGCATCCCCTCTCTGTCGTTCTTCCATTCTTCATCACACCTCCCTCTCTTCTTACTGCCCCTCCCTACATAATAAAAAGTGTTCCATAGATTCATTTATTAACCAAAAGCTGAATTCCCCCTGCCGAATGTTGACATCCCCAACTCAATGCCCTCAGCCCCATACTTATCCGGTCGGGAACGACGGACGCCTCTCTGGGTGTGGTGTGCTGCCATCATCTGCACCATCGTCACCTTGGCGGTAATCATCGCTGGTATTGTTACCTTCATAGGATACTTAGTTATACATCCCAGGGTGCCTTATGTTAGTGTCATCAACGCTCACCTAGACCGAATACAGATTGATTATGCGGGTATTCTGGAAATTCAGGTTACCATTCTAATTCGAGCTCAGAATGGGAATAAAAAGGCCCATGCCAGCTTCTCACATTCTAATTACACCCTTAGCTTGAATGGGGAAGACATAGCGCAGTTGGTAGCACCAGCCTTTGAAGTAAGTAAGAACAGTTCGGTTGATTTTAATTATGTAGTTCAATCATCACCCATACCCTTAGATCCCGAACAAGCAGATGAAGTGGACTCCGCCTTGAAGAAAGATTTGATTACATTCGATTTGAAAGGAAGCGCCTGGGTGAGGTGGAGAGTTGGCCGTCTTGTGTCGGTTAGGTTCTTCTGTCATCTCGCTTGTCAGTTGCATTTCCATCCTTTGAATGGAACCTACATTCCTTCACGCTGTACTTCCAATGCCAAATAATTCCCTCTTCTTTCTTTCATTTATACATATATATTTTATAATTAAATACGCACTCTTTTTTTTCCCCCTCATTTTCTGTCTTTTGTAGCTCAAACTCTTAATTTCTTGTACGAGTCAATTTGTGTTAACTATAATGTTAGTAGCAGCCAGCCAGCTAGCTACATGATGCAATTACTGGCAAGCTAGGAAAAGGAAAAGGTAAAGTCAAAGGCAAAACTAGTTAAATTGGTGGAATTAATTAAAGAGTTGAGAATGAAAAAGGACTTTTTAGTTGCTAGTGCTCTGCTCTGCTCTCTGTTTCTATTTAAGTAGGCACCTGTTTGATTTCATCCGTGTTGTCTGTGTGTTTTCTTCTCGATCGATGTAACTTGCCTCTCTTAGCCTTAATATATGCAATGGTGTATCAATATGATATGCAGAATTTTCTTAATTAAGAATGACATGACTTAATTATGAAAATAACAAAAATGTACCACAAGAGAAGCAGGATAGAAAGAAAGAAAGCTATCTTCGGGAAGGTTTCTTTTCCTACGACTTGATATCTTTGTTTTGAAAAAGATGATGTATTATAATATCAATTAGGAAGGAAGAAGCTGCTCCCATGGTTAATAATGACTGGCTGGCTGGCTGATATGCAATGCTTTTTCCCAATTCCTATGTTAGTGACTAACCCTAAACCAACAATTTCACTTTGCAAAATGACATTCAGCCAGAGTTTGTATGTACAAAAACCATGCATCTTTTAATTATTGTTGTTTAAAATAGCTGGATGCAAGCGGCTTCCTTCCATGTCCATGACCACGACCGTGTGAATATATACGTGTATCTTCCTATACTAGGTGTTGTCTGCCATGCATTTTTTTTCCTAAAATACGTTGTGTATGTGTGTGTGTGTGTGTGTGTGTGTGTGTGTGTGTATATATATATTTTACTTTAGTCATCATGAAACCGCAACTTCCTTAACTAGCTTAGTCTTAAAGTCTCGTTCATAGTTGGAAAGTATATAAGGAACATGGCAGGGTTTGAATCTGGAATTGCAACTGCATGAGATGAGATGCAGTTCTCTTGTTCGAGGACCATTTCCTAGCACCTTGCTGTTAGAGCAAGGAACAATTAATTAATATTATGGAATCAATGTTAATGAACTTGTGTTTGAGCTTTGAGGAGGAACGTGACAAGGCTGGTTGGCTGTTGCCAAGATTGAACTATATAAATATATATATATATATATTGATTAATATTAGAGGGTGAGGTGTATATATATATAATCTTAAACCCTTAATTTGGAAGTCAGGAGAATTAATTTCAAATTTCTTTTATACATATATATTATAAATATTTTTAGCAAGAATTTGTTCATGGAGGTTTGAGCGAAGAGTGATTACATTAAATTAAGGATTAGCGATTGATCTCCTAGACCTAGAATGAATATATAATTCAATTAGATGCTAAAGAAGAGAACATTTATATATATTTATATATTATATAACATATATTTTTCTAAAAATGAAAATTATTTTATTCTGAGTACAATGCTGCAACAATCTTGTAATCTTTGTAGATGCAGCATGTCATGCAATGGTACAAACAAGAATTATACATTCTGCTGACTTATTTATTTATAAATAAATAGAATATTATAAATATGAGTTATATATATAAATTTACAACACATTAAATATAAAAAATATTATCAACAATAACACCAACCCACCCCTCCAACCGAGTTGTCAGTTGTCACGGAGCAAGGTATCCAAGATTGAAATGAGGGGCTTCTCCGCACAACTTTTTAAGATATGTTACAATATGTGTACTAGCACTTGCAATTTTGTATTAATTAATTAAAAGAATAATGACTAATACTAGTATGTTATAAACTAAAACTAGCTTGGTATTTTATTTATTTATTTATCTATCTATCTTATTTGCATCGCATTATTTACTTTTATTAATTATATTTGCAGTGAATTACGAAAACAAAAATAAAAACAAATATTAATTGGAAAGAAAAGTTACAACAAGACTAGAGTAAAACGTTATTAATGCAAATTTCAAAGTTAGAAATTTCATTTCAATGTAGATGCAACATTAAACGAATAAAAAATTTTAATAAAAATATATTTTTAAAATTTTAATATTTTAAATATAATTTATTTAACATTTTAATCAGTGTTTAACAGCAATTTTAAATGGTTAACAGTTCTTGAACCAAAAATATTCTGGATCTCCGGTAGGATTGGGTTGGAGCGGACTGCGGAGGCTTGCCCTTTTCAATTTTTTTGTGTGCTGCTCTGCTCACAAAACTCGAGGACGAGTGTGAAGGGACACGTGGAAGGAAGTAGTTGGCCTGTTGTGATTTTAATCAACGGCCAAAGAAGGGCAAAAACTCAAGTCCAGTGATTGTGATGGTAGGGTTATATAGTGTGGTCATAGTAATAGATGATTATAATCATAAAATAATTCTTTCGACTATGCCAATTAATGGCTAAATTTTTATTCTTTTATCAGGCCCATTATAGAAAGAAAAAAAAACATTTTATAATTTTTTTTTCAAAATTTTTCCTATACTTTTTTATATTTTCATTTTTTATTTAAAACATGTAAAATAGATAGAAGAATTGGTTAATATCTGATATAGACTATTAAAAGAATAAAAATGAAAAAAAAATTCTTAATTATCTTTGACCGTTAGGTTTCAAAACATGAATTTTTTTACTTTCTTTTAAATGTATATATAATTTTAGTGGTACATGTCCATTCTTATTGTATAACTTGTCGTTTTATTAATTTTCTATTGAGTTGATAACAGGAATTTTAAAATTATATTATTGGTATTACAAATATTAAGAGTAAATAAAAATATGATTATCAAAATGTTGAATATTGGTATGTACTATATTCTAATTAAATTGATATCTTTTTACATCAATTAGTAAAATATTTTAATATTAATATAAAATAAACTAGACTTATCCAAATATATATATATATATATATATGTGGCAACTAGAAGGGTATAGAACGAAGATGTTTTGGAAAGGCATACTTAAAAAGAAAGTAGGAAAAATGACCTGTGCTCGATGAAGGAGAAAGGTGAATGGATGGATAGAGTGAGAGGATTAATAGAAAGATTTTTTTTTTAATATTATTATTGTTATTGTAAAGTGAAAATATCGAAGAATTGATAGGATTGATAAAAGATGAAAAAATAAAAAAAATTTACTAAACTTGATAATAGACGTGGGAGGGCAAAATAAAAGAATTATCACTTTTTATCTTTCTTCACAAAAGTAAGTTATTTAAAATTAAAAAAAAAATGTAAATCAAGTGCATACGTAAAAGATCGTCCTATACGTTATATCAATAAAAATATTTTTCATGATTTAGTTTTTTTTTATTTTAAAAAGATATAATTATAAAAGAATATAAAATTATATTATTTATAATCTATATAAAAGTAAAAAAAATTGATAAAAATAATCATATATGTTCATATTATTTATAAATTACCTTGTAAATATATATTTTTTATTAATAAAATTTATCTAATTTATATGTAACAATTTTAATTTCATTCAAAATCTTTCATTAAATATATTTATTTGCAATAAAAATTAAATTTTACATTAAATTATTTTATTTTCAGAGTTTTAATTTTTTGTTAACTTTAAAAGTATTAATGAATTTTTTGATAAAAATAAAAAATGTTAAATCTTATATTAACTTTTTATTCTCATAAATTTTAATTTTATATTAAAATAAAATAAATTTATAAATTTGAACTTTAAACAAAATTTAAATATCAGTATATTAATTTTAATTATTTATAAAATAAATACAATTATATATTTTTAAAATAAATAAAACAATAATACTGGTTTTCTTTAAAAATTTTAATTCATCATACTATGAAAATGAAAAATTTTATTTTACTCTTTATATAATAATAAAAAATCTTTAATTAATCCATTGCGCTCGTACTATAGTCCCATTAATCAAATTAAAAAAATTATATGCTTTTTCACTTTTCTTTTGTCTTTTAACTTTTATATTTTTATTTATTTTTTCATTATATTCCATTAATTATTTTATTATTTTAAAATATTTATTATAATAAATAATATACATATATATATATATATATTCAACATTCAAAATTTTAATATTTTTATAAACTCTTCAATTAAATAATGGATGTCAAATTAACAATAGCGGGCAAGAATCATAATACATTGCAGCTTTACTTTAGTGAAATAATAATAATTTTAAAAGAAAATGCGTTTTTAGGTTTAAGACTCTTGAAGATTGAACCTACCAAACCATCGTCCAGATCTGATCTGAAGCCTGAATACATCAGCCAGTAGAATATCATATTTCGAACTCCGCTCGTAAATAGTTTGTGTGCCTTCCAAGAACAATCATAAATGTCAATGACGTAATTTACGCTAACCTTCCCCATTTCTTTTGTTTGGGTTTAGGTTGAAAGATACAGATGGGATCTGGTGGGAGCAAGGGTTCTTGCAGAGGAGGAGGAGGAGGAGTAGGTGCCTTTGCTGCAGCTTCCTCGTCGAGTGGTGGGAGGAAGGGAAGATCCATGGGGAAGAATAGAGTTTTCCAGTCCTCTTGTTTGGGAGCGCCAGCTGGATCTGCTGACTCCCACTCTGACCATCAGGTCAGGTCCCTCGCTTTTCTCATTTCTGTTTTATTTTTTATTTTTCTCTCTTCTCCCTCTTCCTTGTAAAAGAAATTCGCTTCTTCAGGTTGTTGTTGTTGATCACCATAATAAAGATTACGGCTCTAATTTCACCAACCGGAACAGGAGGGAACCGGAATCGGAGACGGATCGGGTGAAAAGACAACCTTCCAGAAAGGTGGTTAAAGGTGAAGCGGCATCTGATTATGAAATGCCACTGCCATGCATATCTTCCAGTGATATAGATATAGATATAGATGTAGATGCTTCGAGAAGTGATAGCAGCTCTGGCAGAGGCGCCGCAGCAGTGCATCAATCTTCTTCTCGCTGCCTTTCTGGCTTTAGCTTCCTTCCGGGAAACGTGAGCTTCAGATTAAGCAGAGCTAATAGTTTGGGGTCGTCTAGGGCATATCCTGTTTCTCCTACAAGTCTGGCTATGTTGAACCGTGATGACAATCCTGAGACACTTGAACCTCAACAACTTCCCCACAGTTCTTCTGCTCGCAATGCAAACTTAGGTTCTCCCGTAATCTTCAATGATGTGGATGGAGATAGGGACAGGGACAGGGACAGGGATAGACGTTTTGTAGTTGGAAGTCGAGAACCTGTTGAAAGAAATGTTCGTTTTAGCAGAACATTAAGTGTTGGAAGGCTTCGTGACCGTGTTCTTCGTAGAGCTTCCTTATCTGATTTCACATTCTGCCCTTTACAAGAAAACAGGCAACTCAGTAATCAAACTCACGCATTTGGAGGAGACAGAGACACACTGCAATCAGCAACCTCTCCATCCACATCCACTTCCAGTTCCACTTCCGCTCATACTGCCCCCGTTATATCACAAAACTCTGTTTTTAACATTCAGGACCATGAAGTTGAAACTTCACGGTCTAGAGAAGCCAGGTATCATGATTTACTCGAGCACAGATCCAATTTCCTTGAAAGGAGGAGAAGAATACGATCTCAGGTTTGTAATCTTCTTGTACCCATGACCTAACCCCACTAAACTTTTTAATTTAATATCTGATGATTACTGAACAATGCAGATAGCAATAGCTTAGTACCTCATCAACCTCTTTTTAACTTTACCGTCTTCTTTAACGTTTAGAATACTTAATCTTTTGTGTCTGCTTCTTCTTTAGGTTTTGCCTGCATTCCTTTCTGCCATATGTTGATTTAAAATTATCCATCTCACTGTAAGCAGATACTTATCTGTCTACATTAGTTGCTGACCTATGAACTGCTTTAGGTTCGAGCTCTTCAACGGCTGGGAAGCCGTTTTGAGAACTTTTCTGGACATGAAAGGTCTTGCATTTTATCTGGTCAACATAGAACTGGTCGATGCACATGTCGTGTAAATAACCGAGATTCCAATTCAAATGATGATGCCAGTGCTAGGGCTAGCATATCCAGAATTGTTATGTTAGCTGAAGCTTTATTTGAGGTATTTTAATTTGTTACGTTCTTATTTCCTTCCCTGGGTGGATCTTTTTGCAGCTACCTCTTGGAGTTAAACTTTTATTTATTTTAATTAGGTTCTGGATGAAATCCACCAGCAATCTGTGGTTTTATCTACTCAGCCTTCTGTATCTTCAATTGGATCTGTTCCTGCACCTAATGAAGTTGTGGAAGCGCTTCCTCTCAAAGTATACAACAAGTCACTCAAACTTCAGAGTGATGAGGCTGGACAGTGAGTGTTTATTTTCCTCTGCTATTTGAAAAGTATGAAGTACACTTGAATAAATTGGTCTCTGACGGATCATTGAAGATGAGGTATAACTGCTTATGCTATGACTATAAATTGATCAGCAAGGAACGAATATGTGGTTAGGAGTTTAACTCTGATTAAGTTCTAAACTTATATAAGCAAGTTAGATGAAACATAATCAGTTGTTCAATGAAGGAAGTGAAAGCTTTCTAAACTATAGTATGTTTATAAAACGATAATGAGTCGGTTTGACTTATATCAAAGCTATAAATAAAGATAATGACGGTTTGATACTCTTAAATAATAAGGTAATGGAAATGTTTTCTGTGTTGGGATAATTAAAGCTGAATGACATAGAAATCTATATTCGATCAGCTTATTTTGGTATACTAATGAAACCTAAAAGAAGAATGATTGCTAGTTCAGTATTATGGAGGAAATGAAATCTAGCTCTTTTTGGATGCTAAGTTATAAAGCATGCTTCCAAATCATATTTGCCAGTAGGCTTAAGAAAATTTGGTGTCTGAAACTCTTAATGAGCTTGCTTGAAGAGGGTTTGTATGGTGCATTGCAGTAATCCTGTCGTTGGCATACCTCATGGGCAACCTCTTGTGTGAGTCACGAGCCTAATTCTATGTAATATTGAAATTGAAGGTGAATGGCATGATTTGTAACTAATTATGAGAGAACGAATGAGTTAATTATCCTGATATTTACCATAATATTGGTTGAGATGAGTTTCATATCCAATTTTCCAGTCTAGAGGACTCCACTATGACTTTAATCTATTAGGTTTTAGCAGCTATTAGTAACATCCAAATTTGAAATTCAGGCATGATAAACTTAGCGTAATATTTATAGTAACTTGGATGTAAAGTGAAATTATTACTTGAAGTATCTGGAATAAAAGCATTGATATTCACATGATAGACATTATACGGATTTCTCATCCTTGAGCATCAAAGCCTCAAGTTTCAGATCTATAAGTGACCTAGCTAGAGGTTAATGATTCTACTGGTCTTGATTATCAGTGGTAATAGAGGAAATTGGGGGAGCTAGAGATGGAATTTTATTGGACTTAGGTAATGTCGGATCTGTATATACATATAAAGTGGGAGGCTGATGTGCGGTTTCTAAGGGGCCTAACCCTTCAGTATGCTTTCTTTTTCAATACTTTCCTTGCACTCTGGCTTTTTTTGGTCCTAATTTTTTTTCTTTTATATTCAATTAACAGATGTTACATATGCCTTGTGGAGTATGAGGAGGGGGATATCATGCGGATATTGCCTTGTAATCATGAATTTCACAGAACTTGTGTAGACAAGTGGCTTAAGGAGATTCACAGGTATAAGATGGATTATTATCATTGCAATTCTTTTTAATTTAATGTGACTGTAAGTATGTGATTAAGGTTGTGTTAGGTAAAATAGATATGTGCCATTTCTTCCCCTGATGGAGAACAATGGGTTGCATGCAACATGTTACTTTATCATTAAGAATAGTGAAGTGAAACAGAAAGACCAACAGTCATATGAGACTTGAAAGACTCATCGATATTCCTTTTCGAAAATTTAGACAAATGATTTTTACTGTTATATAGTGATACAACAGATATTAAACTGCCAAAGGATGATGCTGACATGACATACAGCACTTGGTCCTAGAGCCTTTGGAGTAGCATGCAGGTGCATGCATTACTCTTTCCTTCCCATCAATCTACCCCCTGCTTTCCTTTCATGTAATTTCTAGGAAATGATCTGCTGATTGCTGCCAATCAAAGCTATTTTGATCCTTTATATGTTTTTGAAGGATGTGCCACACTTTCTTGCTGCCTAACCTGGTGGTAGAATGTATCTAGATTCCTTTATTTGATAAACATAACGTTAACCGAAGTGCAAGACCACACCAATTTAATAAGGGAACTAATTCTTTCTGGCTATTAATATCTTTCTTTATCTAATTGATGGCCATAACCAATATTTTCTCATTTTATATCCACTTGCATTTAACTACTTTTGACTTAGATAGAACCCTGCCTAATTTCTATGATTGACACTTTCATTGTGTAAACTTAGTACGGGTTGCAAAAAATCTTGTAAAGTTTTCCTTTTAGGAAGGTTCTTCACTTTGCCCCACTGAGAACGGAAATTTTATATATTTGTTAGCCTCTGGTCAACGGTGTTACCTCTACCTAACAGAGCTGGGTCCCAGAAGGTAATGTAACAAGTTTTCTTCCACTTGCTCACATGATATCTGTAACTATACCCACACAGGCTTTCCCAGTTTGTAGTAATGACCTATTTTTTCCGAACTTTGAAATTATTAAGGACCTGTTCAGTTGGGGAAATGTTTTTCAATTTCTCTCTCCATTTTTACTTTAATATTGTGATAAATAAAATAAGATACAACAACAAAATTTGGAAAATTAGCAAACAATATTTCAAAGCTATAGTTAAAATAAAGAGTTATTTACTTTATTTTTTTAATCGTGTATAAAGTAAAAACAAGGATGGAAATCCATAAATGAAAAAAAAAAAAGCGATGTGAAACGAAAAGAACTAGTTCTTTCTTGAGCAGTGGACTTGGTTTCCTTTATTTTGTTTTCACCCCTTTTTGTGCTACTACAATTACAATTGGATTATTTTGGTTTCGGGGATGTCTAGATAGACACTTTGCTGACATTTTTAGGGCTTGCAGGGTGTGCCCTCTTTGTCGCGGGGATATTTGCAGACCTGATTCGTTGGCTGTGGAGAACTAGAGCTTCCTTACAGGTTTTCTACATAGTCCCCATGGAGCATTGGCAACCGTGTAGCAAGTAAATTTTAAACTCTGCAAAAGATTATTGGTGACAATGGAAAAAAGAGAAAGAGAGAATAGAACTAATAATCTTGAGCATGATGCATTAGGATTTTTTTTTTTTTTCTGGCTGCATGTTCTTTATCATCTGTGGTTGGTCACTCTGGGTGCATAATAAAAAAGATGATTTGGACTGGAAGAAATGCATTGAACTTGCAATTTGCAGTGTCCTGCTCCTTGGGCAGAACTCAGTGGGAGGGGAAGGGAAAGGAACGGAAGGGTTGGTATTGGAATATTGATTGGTGGAGAGGGAGGGAGAAGAAATTGGTTGTTCATTTTGTTTTGTTACCAAGAAATATTATTACTAAAATGCTCAACGAAAGGGCGTTTATCATATTACTAAATCCTCTCCCAACCTAACTTCAGCTTCACTCGTTACGAAGGATGAGCACTCACACTTTCTTTGATCTTTCTGTTTTTTTACCCCCTAGAAAAAAGGGGAAAAAGAAACTCTTTTCAGTTAGTGTTGTGCTAAGGTCAACGCATCCATGGTGGAGGGCACATCAATATCCTCCCCTACGCTCCCCTCCCCCCCGAACCCTATATAACACATATAAGCAGATTATCTCATTTATATATTAGGAAAAAAAAAACGAGCACAAGTTTAGTTGCGACCGAATTTACATTTCAAGTCCTAAAATTTGAAAGTAATCAAATTCTAAACCACCAATGCTAAGTGATGATTATTTTTCATCGTCAGGCCATGGTATTATTAATTTGGGCAGTGCTGCTGATGTAATAATAGCAGGGAAAGTAAATTATAAAATTATAGTTGATTGGTCATATTCTACCATATTCATGGTGGTGAGCATTAATTGGATATAACCATTGACGGAATCGATGATTGATTGGTAACAAAATTTAGGGAATTAGATTACGGTACGTTCTGCTCCTGCTGGTAATAATAATAAAAAAATAAAAATAAAATTTGAGACCGTAACAAGATTAAAACAAACAAGTCAGTCACGTATTGAAGTAAAATCAAATCAAAGCTTACCTACGACATAATGAAAATTTTATAACAGTGGCGAACCCTTTCTATGCTAATACCAAAGCTAACATACCATAAAAGAAAATATATATATATATATATATCTGTGCGTGTGCGTGCGTGCAGCAGGCAACATTGTCTAGAATGCGAAGATTATGAAACAAAAGGGATTAACATAATCACTGAGTATGAATTAGGCTTCGGCGTGGTGGGTGAGCTGATTCATAAAATTCATTAAAGCTATAGTAGGCAAGACAACAATCTATGACTTGATGCACATATGATACATTAGGAGTTGAAAAGTATCTTAGGTAGACGTGGTAGACAACAAACGACAAGGTTTGAGGGGGCCATTTTTAATCAGGAAAGCAGCCTTCAAAATTCAAATGGCTCTCTACCACTACGGAAGAAGCAATTTCGAATCAAACGTCGCCTCCAATTCGCATTTGTTTGATATATATATATATATATATATATATATACGTAGGGAATAAAAAGTTGGAGAGTTTAGATGCGGCCGGAAGAGCCAACATTATTTGGGGGAAGTGTTACTTATTCCGCATTGTTTACTTCTTGCAGATAATACAAAATAAACATATAATAAACATATGGGTTTTCTTATTATTCTGCCATTCCACTGTTCTTATTATTTGAGCAAATACACTTGTAATAAACTAGTATGAAAACAAACCGAAACCCAAGTTCAGAATAGTTAATGCAGGATTCGGCAGGAGTAGGCGACATGACGTGAACAATGGAATGAATATCATCTATCCATGAATTCTGGGAGTATGACTGACGCCATAAAAAATCTATATATCAGGGAGCTCTGACTCAGAATCAGTGTTTTGGCAAGTGGGGTTGCAGGGGTAAGGGCAGTCTATCTTCTGGACGGAACTCCTCTCATAATACCAGTCTCCAACGGCCTTCGCAATTTTCTGCATTTAAACTCTCAATCTTTTAGATCCAGCAAAGCAAGAGCACAGTGACAGAGACAGTTAAAAGTTCAAACTAACAACAAAATCATATAAAAACGGACAGACAAGGAACAACAAAGCTTATTTACCGTGTTACCCAGTGCTGGAGAATTATTGCTTGACCATGTTATCTTCCTCCCCGCTTGACAGTGGGCATAGCATGAGTCTATAAATGTTCCTCTGCTTGAAGAGTTGCCAGCGGCTCCAGTCAGGGCTCTTAAGAATTGGGCCCTGAAATCTGGAATCATTACAATACAACAATATTTTTATTTAACGATCTAAATCTATCTTATCTTCGTCCTACATGGCTTTCATTAAGGAGATAATTGAATAACTTGAAGCATTCACCTTGGACGATTTTGAGCTGCCCAGGTGTACACTTCTTTAAATCAAGCTTACAGGTTTTCCACGCCTTACCAGAGTCAGCAGCACTGGGGGCCAAAATGTTCTTAATCTGATGATTAATACAGTTAGCATGAGGATAGAGAGATCTCAAAGGATGCATATTCTTCATTTGCTTATTGCAAATAAGAGCGCTGCAGAAAAACAGCTTTAGTGTAATGATACTTTCACCAAACACATGCCACTACACAACAAAACTTTCGAATTATTTTTCAATTTTCATTCGCAGTAATTATTGCACCCAAGCTTCAAAACTGGGCTCTACCTCATGCATGTTGAATGATACACATGTCAGTCTATAAGCCCCTTGTCCAAGTTTAGCTAAGCTTCAAGGAAAAGGTAGAATTTACTTCCCCTTTTCCATGCTTTCTTAATTTTCTTTCCAATGTATGATCATATTGAACCGTAGCATGAAGCCCACAGCTCCCTCAATCAAATGTGAGCATGTTATGATTTAGGGTAATAGTAATATAAAACGCAAAATTTGGTGCCATATCGGATTCAATTGGCATGTTTTGTTATGAAGCAGAAATCTACTGACCTGCCAGGAGTCGTAAGCTGCATTTATGAAAAAGATTGGCGTCTGCATAGTCTGGACCACGTACTGTGGAAAGAAGCACTGTAATTTTTGCAAAGAATAATGGTGAGAATGAAGATGTGGTGAAGCATAATTATTATTATTTATGGTTATCAATATAGCCACACATACCAACTCCGGCCTCATTCTCATTCTTGAAGTACAAGATGCTGGCAAATTCTTAACAGATCCCTGCACAGGACATTACATTACAAATAGAAGACATGAAATTAAGGGGTCCATTTCTGTCTTGCTTGAGAAAAAGAAAATGCATTTTATCAACAATTCTATTCTAGCAGCTCACAATTGTTAAAAATCTTCAATAAATTCCACCAAAAATGGGAGAGAGGATAGAGACAGTACATGTAATTTAGCCACTTGGCCATAGAAGTTTTCTATGTGCTGCCCTCCAGAAACATCCTTCCTGCCAGAAATAAAGAATTCTGTAATGTTAAATGACAGAAAATGCAACCATATTTTAACATATTCTGCCATTGCTGCTTCAGATATAATTAAGATCAAGATAGACTGTAGAATTTCATTTAAACTTACGCATGGATGAAGAAGCCAGCATCTGAAATGCATTTCACTTTAGTTGTAGCAGGAAGGAGAGCTCGAAATCTGTCACAGTGCAATATTGAAGCCAATCCACCAGCAGAACACCCAGAAAGAATAGCCTATATATATATATATATAAATATAAATATAAATATAATAAACAAATATTCCTACTAATTGTCAGCAAGTAGAAAAAAAGGTTATTGAAGGAATTACAAAATGTTAATATTAAACAAGCTAGGGCTAGAGCTAGGGCTATGCCTAGGCCTAGGCCTTACATTTTTAGCATTTCTCATTCCTTTCACTAATAGATCACCAATGATAGCTTCCCAAATTCTATTTCCTCTGAAGAACAGTTTAGTAGCCTGATCACAAAACTGTTAGTTTAAAAACCAGAAAAATGCATCCAACATGTATTTGTTTTGGCAACAAATTCAAAATAACTTACTGGATTGACTGCCTCGACGTCACCTGTGAATGATGATCCATCACAGTACCTAACCTTAATTCGATTCCAATTGTAGAAATCTACATGTTGAAAAAAATAAAGTGTGGTAAGATGAAAGCATCCAATGATGGAACTAAATCCTACTATCCTAGTGCTAATCCTAACCCTACCAACCTGGATTGGATTTTTGTTGGCTGCTCAGAAGTCCAGAAAAACCAAATTGCTTGACCATTTGGCTTGATGAACCTAAATCAGTTTTCCTACGAGAAAGGCATTTCTCGACACTTTCACACCATCCTCCACCCTGCGAATGTGAAGAAGTCATGAAAATGTCATATCAGTTTTCCTACGAGAAAGGCATTTCTCGACACTTTATTTTCCTAAATTTGCACATCTAATCCAATCCAACTGGTAAATGTCATATCATTGCGTTGTTGACTGTGACTGTGACTTAAGCAAACCAATCTTATATTTCTTTCTTATATTTCTTTCTTTTATGCTGTTTAACTAAAGCCAACCTTTTTCCATAAGTAAATACACTAGTAACACAAGCAAGCAAGCAAGCAAAGCATTGGGTGTGAGAAGACAAGAGGACGAACCTCCATGTGAACCAACCAATTATTAATCCCACTGCCAAAGCCCTTGTCCAAATGGTAAGCTGGTGGGCTTCCATCCAAACAAACTTCACAACACCAAAAATTACACCAATCAAATACACTGAGTAGACGCTCATATAATATAAATAAATAAAAGATAAACAAAGGCAGTCTCGTTCCTAGTCCTACCAGCTCCTTTTGCTACAGCATCCTGCAGATAAGTAATTCCTACGCTACCGCCTTCTGCTTTCAGTAATATAATAATAAGCATACAAACCACAAGACTTAACCATTGCCGTAATCTTGTACCAATCATTTTGCTCTTCTCTGCTCTGCTCTGCTCTGCTGCACTTACGAATTTCAGTTCAGTATGATTTGATTAAGGAAATGGGAAAAAAATGACAGAAGTTATAAAATTCAAAAAGGCTGTTCCTGGCTCTGCCTTCCTTCCTGCTATTATAATTTGTCTAAGCCCAACTCAGGCAATGGGGCAATGATAATACCGATAGAGAGATAGATAGATAGAGGATAGGATAGGATCGGATAGGATAGGATAGGATGATAATAGATCAACATCTCCTTCTCCTTCTCCAGAGTGACAGTTTTTGAAGCCCAGATATAAGAAAGAAAGAAAGAAAGAAATACATACAAGTTGTAAAAATATAACCTCTTATTTAGAACTGATGATAATGGCAATTTGGTATTCGTCAGAAGTAAAAAACTAAAGCAGGCCTCGCCAGTCTCACTCTTACGCAGCCATCAAGTAGACTTACAAGATCTATTAAATGTCATGATCCACGCTCATTATTTTCAATTAGCAAATATCCCACAAACATCACCACTTCACATCATTGAAGCATGTGCTGCCAGATCATGCCAGCCATTACAAGTAAAAATTAAGGTAAAAACACAAAATACACACACAAAGATTAAGCAACCAACGTAGGACGACTTTTGGTACCTAGTCAAAGTATTATTTATATTTTTATTTAAGATGAAAGCTTACCTTGACGTGTACCTTCAGCTTGAGCTTGAAACGTTGAGTGTTGAGAGAGGAGAAACCAGAAACTTTGCCGACGTCAGCGGGGCTGGGCAGCTGAACAGCTAGAAAATGCTTTGCTTACGGCTATTTCTTTCCTATTACGATTACAATGCTAGTTTTTCTTTTGTTCAGTGAGACGTGAATTGTGAGCGACCGTTGATTCCTTTAATAGGCCTCATCTGATTGTCCTGTCAGGTAATGCGTGCCAACTAAGCAGTTAAAGTAAAACCACAGTTTTAGGTGTCGGTGCGCTCATTAAGTAGCGAGTTCCAAGCAGCTGCTGACACCATGATGGCGGATGCCCATTGGCTGGGCCCATACGAAAACTTTAAGTACTCTCTATAATTTTATGCAACTCAACTCAACTCAATAAGAAGCAAGCCAGTGTAGTAGATGCTTGCCTTAACTAACTAGTTACCAGTACGGGCAGCAAAGCAAGCATTGCAACACAGGCATAAAAAAGTGCTTCCTTTATTATTACGGAACTCAATAAGCGAGGATTCCTGATTGTTGCCTACGGGCAGACAGCTATAAGCTTTAAATTTAAAATTTTTTACCGCAACTCCCAGTCTCAATCTCAAGTTAATTTATATATATATATATGTATATGCACACTTTGGATTTGGATAAGGATGCTTTCAAAATTCAACGCCCTGTCCCTGGTCTCTTCCTTCAATTGGTTTCGAATAGTCTCTAGTAGTCAGTAAAGCAATCCATCCAACGATCCGTCCTCCTCCATTTCACCACATTGCATTCCGGATATAAATAACCATAACTTTCTTCATCCTCCTGTCAGTGTCAACTCTTGCTTAATTTGCAAATGCCTCTGGGCCGGGCTGGGTTCTTTTTTGAGTTCTGAGTCACCCATTGATTAAATTCAGAAGAAAACATGTACCTAGACGCCGACCCCACTGAATTTCACCACATTGCATTCCGGCTACAAATGACCATAACTTTCTTCATCCTGCTGTCAGTGTCAACTCTTGCTTAATTTGCAAATGCCTCTGGGCCGGGCTCGGTTCTTTTTTGAGTTCTGACTCACTCATTGATTAAATTCAGAAGAAAACATGTACCTAGACCCCAACCCTACTGAATTTCAACTTTTCAGGTGAGGATGCATCTGCATGACATGTATGCATGCATGAAATGAGATGACTCATAACGTTTATCATGTAATTGAAAACAACGACGGCGGCACATGCCAGACACGACAATAATATTCTCAACCCAACCCAACTCAACCCACTCCAATTATTCTAGCCCATCCCCATCTCATTAAAATAAAAACCCTAAATTTCCAATACTTTTTCTTTTCTGAAGAATTGTAAAAATATATACACACTTATTTTTAAGCATTTACTGTCAAATTTTACATTTTGATAATACATACATATAGGCAAATATATTAACCTGCAAATTGGTTAAATAAAAAGATTCTTATTTTTTTTAATTTTATAAAATTAATTGATTAGATTTAAAAAGGTTTCAAAAAAATAAAAAGACATTGAATACATACTGCAAGAGAAGCCTCCCTGTCGTCTTCTCCCCTCATTGACTGACGGTAATAAGGATCATAATAAAAGTAACAAGTTCAACCATCTGACATCTGCTGAATTTATTAAAATTTTTTATAATTTGAATTATGCTTTAAAAAGTGTTCAGATTGAAAAAGTTGGTTTATAAAGAATAATAATTTGAATAAAAAATGAGCCACTCAGCACACAAGTGTTCTTAAACTCTTTCTTAACAGCACTAACAATTGGTATTAGAGTTTATCTTGGATCTTCTAGGATCTCCAACAACAATCTGAAGCTGAATATAGCTTTTAATAGTTACATTTTGCCTGTACCTTCCATTTTTTCTAGTAAAAACTGTCAAATTTAGGTTGCCAATATAAAAACATATCTTAGTGTTTTTGATCTTTGAAAACTTATGGAGACTAAAAAAGAATTTTCACTTCTCTCGAGACATCCTACAATAGTTTAGTAGAAGAATTATAGTGAAAAGAAAGCAAGAAAGTACAAAGCCAAGTGTTGAATTGAATCTTTTATTTCTGATGAGATTTTTATTATAATTATGGCTTGTGAAACTACAACACAAGCTTGGGATATGTTGAATGAAGAATTCCAAGGCATCAATAAAACAAGGCGAATTCAGGTACTAAACCTAAAAAGAGTATGAGGTTTTGCAGATGAAAGAGACAAACAACTTGAAAGAGTATAATGACTGACTTATGAAACTTACCAATAAGGTTAGGTTGCTTGGAGAACAACAATTTGACAATAGAATTGTAAAAATGGTTCTTGTCAGCTTACCAAAAAGATTTGAAGCCATGATCTCTTCACTTGAAGACTTCAAGGATTTGACCAAGATTACTCCATCACAGTTGTTTAATGCACTAAAGGCCCAAGAATAAAGAAGAATCATCAAACAGGAAGGCTCAACAGAGGGTGCACCTACAGCCAAAGAGAAAGGAAAAGCTTAGCATGACGCAAGAAGAAAAAAGCAATGGGATAAGAAAAACAAGAATAATGGAAAGAAAGGGAAGTTTCTAGTATGCTTTGACTGTAAAAAGACTACTCACCTTGAAAAATATTGCTGATGAAAACCAGATGTTCAGTGCAGGTCATGTAAACACAAACCATGTTGAAAAAGTGCACAAGAACAAGAACCAACAGCAACAATATCTGCAAGCAAAGGTTGTTGACATTCCATAATAAGAGGATAAACAGGCCTTTGTTGCCACCTACTATGCAACTAAAACTTCTTTTGGTCCATGGCTCATTAATAGTTGTTGTACACACCACATGGCTATTGACATAAAGCTGTTCAAAAAGCTTGACATAGCTTGGAACTCTAAAGTCAGAGATGGGAATGAAGAATGCATTAAAGTAAATGGGAAACAAACAATTGCTATTGAAACTTTTTTTGGTACTAACTACATTCAAGATGTTTTGTTTGTTCCTAAGATTAAGGAGAATCTTTTAAATGTTGAACAACTACTTAGAAAGAATCACTCCTTAATATTTAAAGATAAAGCATGTTGCATTTATAACTCTTACGGCCATGAACTCTTTACTGTCAAAATAAAAGGTAAATACTTTTCTTTAGACTTACATCAAGGTTGTTCATTAGCATATATAGGTTTTATTGATGAATTTGAACTCTGGCACAAAAGAATGGGTCGTTTTAACTACAAGGTCCTTCATCTCATGTACAAGGACGAGTTGGTGCTCAACATATCTATTATTTCGCAACATTTTGAGATCTGTGATGTTTTTTAGCTTAGTAAGATGAGCTAGCTTCCATTCCCTGTCAACAAGCCATAAAGAGCCTTTTAAAGATTGTAGGTAATCCATACTGATGTATGTGGCCTAATGAGAACACTTTCTTTAAATGGCAACAGGTACTTTATTACCTTATTGTTGATTTTATAAGAATATCTTAGATTTATTTTCTAAAGCAAAAGTTTAAGCTTGTCGATGTGTTTTGAAAGTTCAAGGCTTGATTGAGAATCAATCTAGCTACAAGGTTAAAGTGCTAAGATCAGACAATGGCACAAAATACATTTCTAACAAGTTCAATGAGTTTCGCAAGATTGCAAGTATAGAATATCAGCTTGTAGCAATCTGTACTCCATAGCAAAAAGGAGTCAGTGAGAAAAAAATTGGACTATCATAGAGATAGCCAGATGTATGATATTTGAAAAGAAACTTCTAAAATAGTTTAGGGCAGAAGCAGCAAATACTACTGTTTATCTCCTTGATAGGTTGCCAGCAACAAAAAGTTGATTATTTAGAGACCTTTATGCTAGTTGCAAGGTTAGATACCATAAGATTGTTGTTGGCTTTGGCTGTTCAAAAGGGTTAGAAGATTTTGGCAGCTTGATGTCAAGTCTGTTTTCCTTAATGGTTATCTCCAAAAGGAGATTTACATTCATCAACCTATAGGCTTTGTTGTTAAGGGGCATAAGGATAAAGTGTATCTACTTATATATGGTCTCAAACAAGCTTCTAGAGCCTGGTACTCTAGGATCGATGTTTACTTGATCAATTTAGGGTTCAAGAAAAGTCTTATGAACTACTTCTTTATCTCAAAGTTACTGGCAATTATGAGTTACTGGTGGTTTCCTTATATGTTGATGATATGTTGGTGATTGGAAGTAATCCAACATTGGTGCAAGACTTCAAGAGTCAAATGAAAGATGTTTTTGAGATACTTGACCTTGGACAAATGTTATACTTTCTTGGAATGGAGGTTACACAAGCTCACAATAGCATCTTTATTTTTCAAAAGAAATATGCAATAGGAGTGCTGAAAAGTTCAATATGGATAATCACAAAGCTATTCATACACTCTTAGATCAAAATGAAAAATTAAGCCAAGATGACAAGTCTAATAAGGTTGATCAAACTGATTATAGAGAGTTGATACGGTGTCTATCTTATATAATCGCAAGCCAACCTGACATAATGTATGTTGTTAGTCTACTTTCCAGGTTCATGCATTGTCTTAATGAAATATATCTTAAGATTGCTGAGAGGCTGTTAAGATACATTAAAGGCACCATGGACTTTGGTGTTCTGTTTTAGAAAGTAGATGAATTAAGGCTATTAAGATATTGAGACAATGATTATGGAGGCTCATGTGATGACACGAAGAGCACAATAGGTTACTTGTTCACTTAGTTCTAAAGTATTTGCTTGAAACTCTAAGAAATAATAGATTGTAGTACAATCCATAGCAGAAGCTTAGTGCATTGCTGAAGCTGCCATGGTGAGTCAAGCAATTTGGCTAAGAAAGTAGCTAGAAGAGTTGAATTTAAGATAGAATTTGGCCATGCATTTTCATTCAAATAAAAGTTACAAAATTAGTGATTCAACCACTATTATTGTTAAATCAACAGAACAACATCGTATTCTAAAATTTTAAACTAAGTATAAATAATACATATTGGTTAGATGAACACTACAAGATTTGTTGTTAGCATATTAGAATTTATATTCAAATTCATACAAAAAAGAACAATAAGCAAATCAAAACAGCAAAAATATCATAACCTTAAACACTTTTCCTTGGCATTTTTTTTTCAAAAAACCAAGTCTTGGCATCAATGTTTCAAATCTTACTTTAGGAAGGTGTTAACCTTGAATTTAGTTTTGATATAACCAATGCTTAAGTTAAATTAATATTCGACCTTGTACTTATTTTAAATTAAAAAAGATTCTTAAAAGTACTAAGGCAATTCATTGAGAT
>JBBYHO010000007.1:0-11814 GCA_038382025.1 Adansonia gregorii | reverse complement strand
TATATAATATACAAGTTAAGAGTGATATCAAAT
Organism: Adansonia gregorii; assembly: GCA_038382025.1. Taxonomy (NCBI): domain Eukaryota; kingdom Viridiplantae; phylum Streptophyta; class Magnoliopsida; order Malvales; family Malvaceae; genus Adansonia; species Adansonia gregorii. The sequence continues at coordinate 11,781 of JBBYHO010000007.1, read as the reverse complement.
TCAGTTATTTTTGTTATTATAGTATATAGATATATATATATATAATATTGACATATAACAAATAAAAAATATACATATATTTTTAAAATAACTTACAAATTAGCATGAAACAAAAAAAATTATAAATATAAATAATAAATCCCGTGCATTGCACAGGTTAAAAAAACTAATCTATTAAATATATTTATCTTTTAAATAAACTTAACCATTAATATTTTTAACCAATAGAATTTCATTAGAAATCAAACTGATTTGTAATTAAAGTTTGAGTTAAAAAATCTAATAGTATATAAAATTTTTGTGAAAATTTTAGACCCTATCAATATTGTGGATAATATAGTATATAGTAATTCAAAGGAAATATAATTTCTAGCTCTACTGCAAAATAAGATACTTTTACAAATGATTTAAGCGGACGATAAAAAAAGCTCTCACTACCTTGAATTAGCTGTATCGAAAATAAATATCATCTTTAATTTAATAGTATTAAAGAATAATGTCGTCTCGAAACCTTTTAAAGATATAATTTTAGATGATAACCGTTAAAAATAATTTTTTATCCTCAGACTTTTAACGAAAATTTTTTTTATCTTCTAAAAAAATTATTGACAGTGCTTAATTCCTCAAAATGTTGTAGTGCTCACAAAGTACTTAATCAAAGGCTATAAAAACGGAGAATTTGACTGCTGTAAAATCCTTTGTTTTGGAGTGGAGGGTGGAGCAAGTCCACAAAGCATAATTAAAAAATTAATTATAACAATTGTATTTATTTGTTTTAATTTGCATATATAATAATAATAATAATAATAATAATAATAATAATGAATTTTAGTTTACAGCCAGCTTGAACTGTTACACTTTGATAATATTAAAAAAAAATCTCATCAATTTTGTTTTCCATTAATGCTGTAATCAACCATGAATATATAGAAGAAAAGAACCAATATGGTGAAAGGGGTAATTTCCGCTTGACTTGAGAGACTTCCGTTTAATTTCTTGGCGAGGGAAACTTCGTTATTTTATAGTCGTGGGTTTTGGTCGGGCTCGCATTTCATTTCTTCTGGTCTTAAATTCGTGTGAACATCATGACATCTCTCGTGCATAGGCTGTCCGTTGTCTGTGCAGACATCGATCTTGACTATACCTTCCCTTCGCTGAATCCTTTAGCCAGGACTAAGACATATGTATGACATAAGTTTTTCAGGATAAATATAAGATATAGATATATATTTTACTGTATGAGTAATAATATTTATTTTTTAAAATTTAAGAAATAAATAATTTTTTTAAATGAACACAGATAGAAAAAAAGACTTCTTCCGTCTACTAGGTTACCAGTGATGCCCCTAATGAGGTCCGTGCCCGAATGGGGGTTCTTGGCAGTGAGGGGATTCCTTCCCCAAACCTCCCTGGATCCCACCGTGCCTAATTAAGGGAAGCTGGGAAGTGAACGTCCCAGCACTTCACTTTTGCCGTACCCGAAACGAACGTTAACCACTAGTAGCATTTAATAAGGAGCCATGGTCCACGTAAGACCTGGGGCTTAGGTCGTGTAAGTTTTGCAATTATGTTTTCCTTGGTCCATTTTGAATTAATGTTTAAACAATAATCTATTTAATTTAATTATAAATATTAATATAAAAATAATTTTTTAATTTTATTATTATTTTAAATAATAAAATAAATTGTCGAACGCAATTCAAACCTTGGCAAAGGAAAAAATGGAAAAAGAAAAAGGAGGTGCTGACTCTTTAGTCCATATATGCTGCCACTAGCTGGCTAGCGGTCTCTTGTGAATATCACCATGGGGTTATGTCTTTCTTTTCTTTTCCTTCGATGATAAGGGAAATTTTCTTTTTAGTTTTCATGGGGTAAATTTCTATATTTCTATTTACTACTCTTCTTAACGCCATGGGAACGTCGTGACTTTATCCCCGTCGAGCCTTCGACTACCGTAAGTAAGAGTCTTCCTAAACTAAAAGCAGATCCCTCGTCCCTGCTTGAATTATCCTCGGCACTGGTTTTAACCTTCAACCACATTTTTTCATTTAAATGAAATAAAGATAGATTTTCCAGGTTTCCCCTTGCAAATAAAGGAGTAAAACTCCGCTTTCTTCTTTGCACAACAACTATCTTCATTACTAGGAGTTTTAGAGAGGAAAAAAAAAAGTGGGTAATAGTGCTAGATGATCTTGATCTTGGCAATCGCTGCGGCAACCGTTGTCGCGGTTGCATCTGCCTTTCGGGGAAATGCTACGTTCTATACTTCTGATAGTTATGTCCGTAAGTATTCCAATCTTGGATTAGATCAGATCACAAAAATATAAATTAGAGACACATGCACAAAGACTAAAGAGAAGGAGGTCAAGGTGGTCTTGATTTCCGAGTGCGATCGAATTGCATAATTAATTCAATATTCTTGTCTTGGTTAGCTTCTTCTTGCTATGGATATCGAAACAGTGGAGATCAGATCGCGGCTGTGGGTGATGCTCTATGGAAAAACAGGGCATGTGGGAAGATATACACTCTGAGTTGCAGTGTATTCACCGCACAGGGCGAGCTACAAGAAGGTTGCAGGAATGGCTCCGTTGTGGTAGAAATTGTGGATCGTTGTGTGCCATGCGAAGGAACCTCCATTGATATTTCTGAAGAGGCTTTCGCCTTGATTGCAGACCCCAGTGCAGGCAGAATCGAAATCGAATACAATGAAATGGGTATGTCCAAAAAAATATCTTATTACCTGCACCGGCCTCCTGCTGTTTCTAAATTTATTTGACGTATGAATATCACATTAAAAAGGGTTGATTCAGCTGGTGGAAACTAATTTAATTAGTGAAATTAATTTTAAAAAATTAAAACAATATTTATTGATAATGATATAAATTTGAGTATAATTATATGTTTTTATATAAAGAAAAACTACCTATTTTTTAAAAATGTATTTATTATTTATATATTTTTCCTTATCCACACATATAATGTGTGTGCAATTAGAAGAGGGAAAGGAAAGCTTCGGAGAAGCCATTTTTAATTCTCAATATAATCATAGGATTATTATCATATATACTTGCAATAGAGATTATTAATTTTACGAGCGGAGTTAAAAAGCTATTTTAACTTGTATAAAAAAACTCCGATTATCTAATCATAAAATGACATAAATTAAATTTAATTATTCAAAAGGTTTTTACTTAGAGTTTTTGATTTTATGACTGTCATTAAGCTACACTAAGATTAGTGATAATTTTCATGAAATTGAATCATACAAACAAAACTTTATCTTTAAAAGGTAAATTGGAAATTAATCATTAACTGACTCACCTAATTATTTATTTTTAAATGAGAGTCAAGAACGTTACTTAGAAAGTCCAAGAACTAGAAAAAATAAAGTTAAAATATTGAAAAAAAAAATCTACGAGTTACTTCACTTTTTATATAACTCCTTTATATATATATATTATCAAAATAAACCCTTATCCTTTAAAATATATTCCAATAAGTTTTTATTTCAAATAAAAATCCGATTCATGTTGTGGGTTTATTTAGGTATAAGTTAAAGTTTGAGGACTTATTTTGGATACAAATTATAAAGACTTATTAGTGTAAATTAAAGATTATTACAGCTTGTATGAGTGTAATTAAACTATAATAACTTATCTACAAAAAATAACAAATTCAAGGTTTTTTTTTATTAATTTAACCAGAAATAGGCATAAATTTATATCAATAATTTTTTAATTAGTGTAATTTGCTATTGGATTTTTAATGTTGAAGCATTTTTATCATCATGCTTATAATTATGGTGTATATTTAGTCTAGAGTGCAAAGTTGAAACATATTTTATAAGAATTCCAACAATGATTGGGATAGGAAAAAGAACAAATTCAATTAAAATAGTATGATCTAACATTATATTTAGTAAACAAATACGGTTATTAAAAAAAATAATATTTCAAGTTATGTGGCATTAAATTTAGTTGAAAATACCATGATAAAAGAAGAAAAAAAAATAAAAAAGAATTAGATTTATCTTGATGGATTCTTTTTATTTTCAAAATTATGTTTTAAATTGTAAAATAGTTTTCATAAAATATTATTAATTACTCCAAAATTATTTCAAAATTAAAAATATTATAATGAAATTGCATAAATAGGAATGAGAAAATAAATAGAGAAAATAAAAAATTGATTCTAATTACAACGTTGGGTTCGCAAGATTCATTTGACATTTGTAGCAAGGGCTAACCGTTTAGGTACTGTTGTTGTTCATGGCCTTGCAGCAGTTGTACCAAGCCCCAATTTTGTGGAAGAAAGTCCGACTCACTCACAAGATTCACGTCAAGACTTCCTCAATGTTCACAACGCTGCACGTTCGGAGGTTGGTGTTCCACCCATGACTTGGGACGATGCGGTTGCATCCTATGCGAAGAACTATGCTAAACAGAGGATTGGTGACTGCAACCTTGTGCCTTCGAGAGGGCCTTACGGTGAGAATCTTGCAAACAACAGTGGTAACTTTTCTGAAGCTGATGCTGTGAGAACGTGGATTAACGAGAAGACTAATTATGACAACAAATCAAATATCTGTGCTCCAGCCCATGTATGTAGCCATTATGCTCAACTGATTTGGGCCAATTCAACACGCCTTGGATGTGCAAAAGTAGGATGTGACAATGGGGGAACATTTGTTGTCTGTAACTATGATCCTCCTAGGCCTGATTCTGCACCGAAAAAAGGAAAGGACGTGAAAGGATTGTTGGTGGGGTTAACTGTTGGAGCTGGTGTTCTGATTTTTGGCATATGTTTCGTTTGGTTCATTTCAAGGAGAAAAAAACAGGAGGCCAACAAATTAGATGATCAAATATATGATGTATCCTTTGGCAGTGAATTCCACAATGGAACGGCGCCTAGGAAGTTCTCCTTGGCAGAAATAGCTAAAGCGACGAGTAATTTCAAATGTGAAAAATTAGGAGAGGGAGGGTTCGGTGCAGTTTATAGGGGATACTTTAGGGACTTGGATACCCACGTTGCTGTTAAAAGGATTTCAAAGGCCTCAAGGCAAGGAATCAAGGAATATGCATCCGAAGTGAAGATCATTAGCCGATTGAGGCACAAGAATCTGGTCAAGCTTATTGGTTGGTGTCATGAAAAAAGGGAACTGATACTTGTTTATGAGTTCATGGCTAATGGCAGCCTAGATTCCCATCTTTTCAAAGGTAAAAGCTTATTGACTTGGGATGTTAGATTCAAAATTGTGCAGGGCTTGGCATCAGCTCTGTTCTATTTACATGAAGAAGGAGACCATTGCGTCCTACATAGGGATATCAAAACGAGCAACATTATGTTGGATTCTAGTTTCAATGCTAAACTTGGGGATTTCGGTCTAGCCAGGCTAGTCGACCATGCAAAAGGGTCTCAAACCACTCATTTAGCTGGCACTATAGGCTATATGGCTCCCGAATGCGTGTCATCTGGAAAAGCTAGCAAAGAATCAGATGTCTACAGCTTTGGAATTGTGGCATTGGAAATTGCATGTGGTCGAAGATCAATTGAGCCCCAATATGACGAGTCTCGAGCCTCATTGGTAGCCTGGGTGTGGGACTCTTACGGAAACGGAAGGCTGCTTGATGCTGCAGACCAGAAATTATGTCTGAACTTTGATGCTAAACAGATGGAATGTTTGTTGATGGTCGGACTGTGGTGCGTCCACCCCGACCAGAATTTAAGACCGTCGATAAGGATGGCGATTCAGGTTCTTAATTTTGAGGCACCCTTGCCAATGCTTCCGAGTACGAGGCCAACTCCCACGTATGATGTACCAATCGCTTCTGGTTCTGGAGTTAAAGCAAGTGAGCCATGTTTTTCCACTTTGACTATTACAGTCCCTCGTTAAACTGATGCTTTGCTCTATTGATAAACTGAAAAATTGACTGGTAAAAATTAAATGTTGAATTTTTAATATTAAATTATAGGAGCTCGATTTATACGTATAAAATTATTTGATATATTAAATTAACCTTGAAATGTAATTATACTTATCAACAATCGTAAAAGTTAAATTCTGAAAATTATTTAGTTTACAATTTTAATCTTATTAATATAACATTTTTCAAATTTACTCGATAGTTCAAGATAAAAATTAAAAGTATTTAATCATTTGTAACTAAAACATAATAATTTATTTCAAAGATAATTATTTTTTGAATTAAAATTTACTTAGCATGTCTTACATTAAGTAATAATTAAGTAGGTCTCTATCTACTTACGGTATTTAACATTTTTTATTTAAAAAATTTTATTAACATTTAATATAAGTAATCACACCTTAAAAAAAATTAAACCGTAAAATTTTTTTTAATACATTGAAAACTTTTAATAAGATATTATTCACTTTAGTTGGTGCAAAAAAAACAATATTAAATCTTTTTTTTCTCAAAATAAAAAATAAAATAAGTAGATTCAAATTAGATAAATGGATAATGGAAAAACAAAACCATAAGCTACTTAGATTTGTTTTATATATATAATAAAAATGAAAAATGTCAATAGTTTTGGTTAAGTATCTTCAATTGAAATAGGCCATATATATACATATATTGATATATCACAAGATAAAACCACGAACCACATGACTTATTTCACTCCAAATAGTTTAATCATGAATTATTTTTAATTTTAAGAGTTAAATTATGCCATAAAAATATCCATTAAGTTGGTTTAGATTATTTAAACCTTTTTTATTGGTTAAAAATTTACTTATTTTATGTCCAAACTATTCAAAAATCCGTTTCACGTTTTAAAAATATTAAATATTAAAAAATTATTTTTATATTATAATTATATTTTTATTTAAATTTAAATAAAAATAATTTTATTAATTAAATAATAATCGTCTATATCAAGTAGAATTGATTTAGATTAAAACTAAAACTTTTAAAAAACTATTTAATTTATGTCAAATCAAATAAGGTAAAAAAATAACTCAATCAATAAATAAGTTTAGATAAATGTAAATGATTTAATAATATATCTTTTTAAAAATTAGATAACTTGTTCGATCAAAAACAAATTAAGTTTAAATATTATTATTTTTATTATTATAAATTTAATTTAAATTATTAATTAATTAATAAAAAATTATTTTTATTAACATTTCTATTTAACAATTAAAAGGTATATGCAAATGATTTTTTTTAATAAAAATGACTGATAAAGTAATGTCACACCTTCCCGTACCAACCGGAGAGTAACGTGGCCCACTTCTCGGCCCCTAAATCCTAATTTCCTCGGAGACCGCTGACTTGATTGAAGTCTTTAAGTCTTCGCCAAACGCAACGTCAGTTACATTGTTCATAGAATAAAGCCGATAGCTTTTAAAAAAAAGTATTTTTGTGGGGCACAAGTTGGCAAAGGCGCCGAGGACTTGTTCTTTACCAGACCAGGTCAATGTCAGTTATTTATCAGGGTACTTGTTAAATTATTTAAATTAAGTTAAATTTAAATCATATTATTTTAAATTTAATTAATTTAAAATTAAAATTAAAATTAAAATTAATTTTTTTATTTTAAATATTTTGATTTTAAATTATTTAAGATTTAAATTATTTATGATATTTTAAGTTTAAATTATTTTAAATTTGATATACAATTTAATTGAATTTGAGTTATTTGAATTTGGGTAACTTTTAGCTCAATTTATTAATTTTTTAAATTTAATTAGATCATTGATCAAGTCATATTTTATTAGAGGTAGTGTATAAATTTTAAATTTTTTATATTTATTTTGTTGTATCTTAATACATACCAATTAAGAATATAATTACATAAACAGTGTTATATATATTATTTAATGCACTCCTTTAGTATGTTCACTCTGGGATTTAAGTGAAAAGTACTAAACTTTTTATGGGTTACAATAGAATTTTAAAAACTTATATATTATGTATGTGAAATGAGTATATTACAAAGAGTATATACAGTATTTTCCAAATTATATTTTGTTAAATTATTAACAATAATTCTAATGATAAACCCAAAGATAAAAATATATTAAAAAAATTTATTCATAAAATATTATATCCTAAATGTATATGCATTTGGAATTGATATAATTTTTTTATATTTTATTGTATAACTTAACATATATTAATATTTATATCATAAAAAATGCATCCATATTGGATCACTCTCTCAGTATATATACATATATATCAAATTATTTCATTGACAGAGTTTAAAATTTTTACCATGTTATTAAGTTTATCAGTTGGGTAACAATGAATTTAATTGCCCTTATATTGGAAACAATATTGATGATTTTATTGAAAGATAAAAAATAAATGAGTATTGTAGCGTGCCTCAAATGGGTGCCTGAATGTATTTACAAGAATCTGATCAAGCTCATTGGTTGGTGCCATGAAAAAGGGAAACTAATACTTGTTCATGAGTTCGTCGCTAATGACAGCCTAGATTCCTCTCTTTTCAAAGGTAAAAGCTTATTGACTTGGGATGTTGGATTCAAAATTGTGCAGGACTTAGCATCAGCTTAGTTCTATCTGCATGAAGAAGAAGATCATTGTTTAATGCCCGGCAACATTATCGTTTCAATGTTAAACTTGGGGATTTCCACTTAGTTAGGTAAGTCGATCATGCATAAGGGTTTCAAACCACCCATTTAGCCTGCACTATAGGCCATATGGCTCCCAAATGTGTTATCAGCAGATATCTATCGCTTGGGAGTTGTGGCGTTGGAAATTGCATGCGGTCGAAGATCAATGGAGCCCCAACATGACGAGTCTCGAGCCTCATTGGTAAGCTTGGGCGTGGGACTCATTTGGAAACTGAAGGCTGCTTGGTGCGGTAGATCCAAAATTATGTCTAGACTTTGATGCTAAACATATGGAATGCCTGTTGATGGTCGGACTGTGGTGCGTCAACCCCGACCAGAATTTAAGACCTTCGATAAGGCTGCCGATTCAAGTTTTTAATTTTGACGCACCACTGCCAAAGCTACTAGGCCAGCTCCCACGTATGATGTACCAATCGCTTCTAGGTCTGAAATTAAAGTAAGCAAGCCATGTTTCTCTGCTTTGACTGTTACAGTGCCACGTTAAATTAATACTTTCTTGTTTAATAAATTGAGAAATTAAGCACTAAATTTTTAGGCTTGTATTTATAAGAATTGAATTTATAATTTAAAAACTATATGATATGTTATTGAAATTAAGAACTGAATTTAATTATACTATTTGATAACTATAAAATAAAAATTTTAAAAATTATTTATTTCATATTTTTAATCTTATTAATATAAAATTTTATATTTAAATATATATTTTTAATGATTTTAGAAATATATTTTAATCTATTTAAAATTATATTTTTAATATTTTTTATGAAAAAAATTGAATGACAAAGACAAAGTAATGTAACTGTCCGAACCTAATTCCTTGTTTTGTCGGAGACCATTGACTTGATGAAGTCAAATTTTAATATTAATAGATCAGCTTTAATATCTATAGAAAAAGCCCCGTAGAGCTGATCTCTAAGAAAAATTATTGAAAATAAAAAGGCGAGGGAAAGGGCAAAAATTATTTTGCCACTTTAAGAGTCCAATCGAAGTTGGATTCCATCGTACAAAGCCCAATTAATATATATATATTGGTGGATTACAGATTGGCAAAGGCGCTGAGGACTTGTTCTTGACCGAATCAGTGCAAGTCAATGTCAATTATTACTAAGTAAACTGATTAACTGGATCGATTTAGGTTTTCATTAATTTAAAAATTAAAAATTTAAATTAATTTTAATTTTAAATTACTTTAAATTTATCTTTATTTTGATTTGATTAATTTTAAAATTTTTATATATTTTTAAAAAAATTATATTTATATATTAAAAATATATTGAATAACAGAACATATGATAAATTTTATGCTGATCAAACGGACTCACGCGTCAAGATGACAAAATAAATCAGAAGTTCGATCGCCTAAATTGTCATTTAAAAAAATTTAATCTATATAATCATATATAAAATTATTAAATTTATCTTTACTCTTCGACCTTCAAGTATTATACTTGAAAATGTAACCCTTTACGCTTTAGATTTTTAGGTAAATTCTATATTTATTTTGTTATAATAATATCTAAAAATTTTATATTTATATTAATTTTAATATATTAATAATTTATTTTATATATAAATTTTATAAATTTATTTGTATTCTTTCGTATTTTAATTATTTTATTTTTATTATAATTTGTTATTAGTATGTCTAGGTTATTATGACCGTCAAACAGCTAATCTATGCGCTGATTGTGGACCATATTTCTTCTCTTGGACGGAAAGAGGTGTCATGAATGGATTGGTGGGTTTTTCTGGTGCTCTGATCATTGGCCCAGGTTTCATTTGGTTCATTTCAAGGAGAAAAAGAAAGAAGGCCAACAAATACAGGGATTACATATCTGACGTGTTATTGGCGATGAGTTTCAAAATGAAACGGATCTTGGGAAGTTTTCCTTGGCAGTAATAACTAAAGTGACATCTAATTTCAAGGGTGAAACACTAGGAGAGGGAGGATTTCCTGCGGTTTATGGAGGCTACTTAAGGGACCTGGATAACGATGTTGCTGTTAAAAGGCTTCAAAGGCATCTAAGCAACGAATCAATGGATATGGATCTGAAGTGAAGATTATTAACCGATTGAGGCACAGGAATCTGTTCAAGCTTATTGGTTGGGTTCATGAAAAAGGGGATATTTTCTTTTTAATAAAAATAAAAATGTCAATATATTTTGTTAAGCGTCTTCGGTTCGCGTAGGCCATAAATATTGTTGATATATCCAAAGATAAAGCCGTAAGCCACATGATTTCTCGCTATTTTTCGCTTCGATCATAAACATGTTTAAAAATCGAATAATTTAATTAATTTAAGAAATTTAATTTGATTAAATCAAGTTTAAGTTTGATGACTTATAATTTAATTCAGTTCGATTAAATTCGAATCACTATTTAAAAAATAAAATAATATTTTTATTTAAATTTAATTATAAAAATTTATAAATATTAATATAAAAATAATTTTTTTAAATATTTTAATATATTTAAATAATAAATTCAAGATGACAAGCTTATTTAAATAATATTATTTTTATATTTTCATAATTAAATTTAAATCAAATATTTTTATTTTTAAATAATAATTTTATTTTTTTATTTTATTTAAATTTAAAATAAAATTTAATATCTAAATTTCTTAGATTGAATAAATAATCGTAGCTTTTTAATATTATACCTAAGATTTTATTTTAAATTTATTATTTTTTTTAAAAAATGACTGGTAAAAGTAACGTAATTCCTTTTCGTACAAATCGGATCGTGAGGTGGCCTAACTCTCGGCCCCTAATTCCTAGTTTCGCCGAAGACCATTGACTTGATCAAAGTCTAAGTCTTCACTAACGGCAACATCCGATTCTATTAATTCATAGACATAGCCCGTTAACGCCGATGGCTTTAAAAAAATGTTAGCGTTAAATTCTCACATTATTATAATTTTGTTCCTATAATAATAAGTATGATTATAGTATAAAAATAATATTTATTAAAAATTAAAATTAAATTATATAATTTATAATATATATAAAAAATTTTATTTTAAAAATAACTTTAAAATAATTTTAAAATATAGATATAGAATAATATAAATATAATATTGTTAGGGCAGGACAACAATCCCACATCGACTAGCCAAGGATGTGGACTGTGGCTTATAAAGCAAGGG
>JBBYHO010000006.1:16894684-16935039 GCA_038382025.1 Adansonia gregorii | reverse complement strand
AATAATGAAACCATCGATGGATCTTACTATGCTATCCTATATTCTTGTTTGGTTTTAGCTTAGAAAGTTAGAATTGCTAGGTTCGTCGGTTTATCCATCTCACACCCTTTACTTTATTCTTTCCCAATACTTACCCACCACTGCCTTTCTCGCCACGTTGGAGAAAGGAAAAGAATCTTTTATTTTACCACTATATCATATATAGATTTTTCTTTTGTCAATAAATTTCAATTGATTAGTTGATGAACTTAACTAGAATTTAGCATATGCAAATAATGATTAAAGACTACTCTTTTACTATTTTTTTTATTAGTGTTCATAAAGTCCCTTAGTATTTAAGTGTCAGTATTTTTTTTTCAATTAATAATGCATGAGGAAGGGAGTTTTTTTAGGGATTTAAAAAATATATTCATTTGCAATAGAACAAAACTGATCAATATATATATATATATATGTATATATTCTGAAAAGTGATCAATAGTTATGGAAAGATAAAAAAAAAAATTCAATTATCCAAAACAATATGTCTTGATTTTAATCAAAATACTAAAATTTGTATCCTTTGTATATCTACAAGGTTATCAATCTTCCATTTTTTTCCTACATATTTAATCATTTTGAACATAAAATTTCATAAACCAAAAACAGATTATTGTTAAGAAAAATTCAAAATTTTAATTAAAAATCATATAAATTCAGAAAATAAAAATAAGTGGCATTAAATGAATATTTATGGTACTTAATGGAAACGGGAAATATATTCAATTCTTTAATTTGCCATTTGTCAAGTTAAAAAAAAATGAAGAAATTTGAGATTAGACAGAAGGAATCGCAACAGCTTTGGATTATTTTTGAAATAAGAACAACGAAAAGGGAAAATTCCAGATTGAAATTGTGAGTGTAATTGGATGGAGTTTACCCTTGGTTGGCTTCAACGCTAGCTAATCAAGTAACTAAATCCTTGTTTGCCTTACCTATTAAATACATAATTACTAATTACTCCCCCCTCTCTCTCTCTCTCTCCCTCCCTCCGTATATAATTGTCCGACACACCGATCAAGCTTGAATGGGACATCTAGAACTGTTGGTTCCAAGTTTACTATGTACGTGTCATGTCTCCCTAACACAAATGAAAGAGGACATTGTTGATTGAATCGCCAACTTATTGTGTCTCTGCCAACATTTATTATTTCTCTTTTGCAGCCGCTACTTTTCTCATTTCCTCTAAACGCGTGCTCTGTCTACTCGTTCCAATCGAAACCCATACCCCTTAACTCATTGTGCAATAACAATCAGTGCCATTAAGAAAAGCTTCAATATCTTCATGAAAATCTACCAAAGAATTCCAATGTAGCAATATGAAGGAATTTTCTAACCTATGCATGCAATGCAATGCATGCTTTCTAGTCAATCCACTCTTCCCGGAAGCTCTTCACATCTAATCTTGGGAGCTGCTCTACGGTCTGTCTGTAGCCTAGACGTACCAGCTATCAACATCAGCATCCCAACTTCACCAAGCGTTTGGAGGGGACAGGTAAGTGAATGTTCAGCACTACGCAGGTGGGGCGGGGCACCCAGAAATTAAGAGGTTGATGAAAAAGCATGGAATATTTTCATCATTTGTGGTCGAGGGGAATTACGGGGGAAAACTACACACTGAGAAGACAAATGGGTCATAAATGTTATCAAAACCATCATTACACTGGAATGAATGCCACTTTTAATAATTATAAAGGAAAAAAAAAGAAAGAGGGAGGACCCGAATGAGGTGTTGACAATTCAATTCCTAAGGAATCAGCAAAAAATGGGTCAGCTTAAGAGCTTTACCTTACAATTACGAAGACAACTAGCTAAGCTTATAAACTAATGCCTCTCACCTGCTGTCACTGATGAAGGAAATTTTGTGAAAACCATTGCATAAATGATTCCCAAAAATGTTAAGGAAATGCAGACCGCAGAGGACAAAACAAATGCGTTCGCTGTATTGGGTTACTTGGTCTTAAACACTACATGAATATAATAATAAAATGAAAATTTTGTGTGTAATTCTCGATATTAGCCTTATGCTTGACTTTTCCAGTTTGGGGGCCATCTTTATCGTTGCCTTAAATAAATAAAGAATTTGTTGTGTGCATTTAGTTGTCTCTTCGGCTTCCATTTCATCAGCTCAAACAAAAAAAAAAAAAAACCTTCTATTCTGGTGCATTAAATAGAGGGGAGAGGAAGCGCAAACCAGGTCTGAGATTGAGAGATGCAGAGAATGATAAAGGTTTCCAAGTGAAGTGACAAAGAAAGAGTTGTATCTGAGTCTGAAATGGGTAATTACAGGTTCAGGTTCTCAGATATGATACCAAATGCCTGGTTTTACAAGCTTAAAGACATGAGCAAAACCCGAAAACCTCAACCCCTCAAGAAAAAACCTCCCTCATCATCTTCAACGTCGCAAAAACACCACAATTCCAAGCCAATCTACTCCTCCTATTACTTCACCCCGGAACCTTTCAAAGCTGCCGGATTTTACAATTCGCCTCTACATCTTGAAGCCTCGGGCAGTCGTTTTACTGATCCGCCAAGAAAATCATTGAAGAGAAGACACAGAAGAAGAAGAACAGTTTACAAGCCTTCTCCTAGAGTCATCTCCTCTGTCTCTGCTGGTTTTAGCTGCCATGCCCATGCCATGCTTAACTCAGTCCCCACCAACTCTACCCTAACTCAGTCTCCTGATTATTCTCTTTCTCCATTTGAAAGTTCCCCTGAACCCGAGTCTCTTCTATCAGACTCAGAGGATGATGACTTTTTCGCTCCTCCCGAGTCATATGATCTACTAGGCTTATACTCCAATTCTCACAACTGCAAACTTAGTTCTTCGACTACTGATATCATCATCGACATGAATAACGAGACTCATACAAGGAAATTTGACAAGGTAGAAGGATTTGACGCAATTTCTGAACTAGAGCTTCCTCCAATATTGACAAAGCCACCAAAGTCCAATCAAAAGGCAGATGAATTCACCAAATTGATGAGAAGTTCTGCTAGGTTAGAGGAGACTAAAGCACGCAGATCTCTCTCAGTCAAAGTTGATAAAGAAGGGAGCATTAGGACTCACAAAGAGCCGAGAAGTGGTCCTCTTGTGAGAAAGTCATTTGCTAATTCTCCTGGAATAAAGCTTCGGGCAAATTCACCAAAAATTGCAGGCAAGAAGATTCAAGGTTATGCGCGAAAGAGCATGTTCCCTTCTACGTACTTAAAGTCTAAGAATAAAAGCATTGCAGAAAGTTTTGCAGTCGTCAAGTCTTCGTTTGATCCACAAAGAGACTTCAGGGATTCAATGGCTGAGATGATTGTGGAGAATAACATCCGGGATTCAAAGGATTTGGAAGATCTTCTTGCTTGTTATCTTTCTCTTAATTCTAATCAATACCATGATCTTATCATTAAGGCATTTGAGCAAATCTGGTTTGATATGACTAACCTACGCTTGTAATATTCCTAGATCATCTAATCCAAATAAACAGATGAATGTTTAATACCATTGCATTTTGTTGACTTCTCGATTTTCAACTTTCAATTTTTTTCACTGTTGACTTATGTTGAGTACTTTGAGTATTCTGATTAAGCAGAATTATGAATCTTTACTGGTAATTAAATTTGCAAAATGGTCATGAGTCAGCTTTATATTACGTTCACCTCCTTCTCTGTTTATATAGTCTTAAAATGCTTCAAGTAAATCTGTTTGACACGACTGGACACTGTTTTAGCTCAAGTTCGGTGGATTTGCATAGACTCTTCTGTTCAGGAGTCAATGAGTGCTCAATGCATGCAAAGCATAATTATAAAATAAAGGAAATAGCCTGCCACTTCTTGGATAATAATGAAAATTTTCATAATTATGTAAAAACCATGATTACTAAGTATGTACAAAGTATTTTGAGATCATGCAACTCGTCGAAAATGTTTTGTCTTAGTGGTATTCTGTCAAATAAATAAAATTGAGTTAGAAATTCCAGAATCGTTAGGTACTTGCAGTTTGACGTTCGGGGCATTAATTTAGCTCTTGGAATTTAGCTGCTGAACAATATAATACATATATGTCTCGTCAATTTGGAACTGAAAAGCTAAAAAGTGGTGGTTATTGATCATGATAAGGACTTTCCTGCACAACATATATGACAAAATTTTGCAGGTCTTTCTGAAACGAAGATACCTTGAGAGTACAAACAATAAAGAAATCTTTTAGTATTGATCCGTACGTTTTATCATTCTTGGATGACATTATAAATCAGCTAAAGATCATAGTTCATAAATCAGTAGCATCATCGCAATTCATAGAGAAGGAAAGAAAAACGCTAAGGACTATAGTTTAAATCAGGCTGTAATACTATGAGAAAACTCACTGGCCAGCCACCAGCAGCGGCAGCAGCAGCAGCAGCTGGTGTAAGAATTAATTTCCAAACTCAGAAAGGGTAAATTTTTAAGCTTGATTACTAATTAGAAAGAACCTCTGAGTTTGAATTCTCTGCTCTGCTAAACTAGGCTAAAATTAACCTTCATTTGTTAGACATTTAAAGAGAGAATCCTGTTTTAGGCAAATAGCAATCGAGTGAGAAGTTTGTAGCAGCTTTCCTTTGGAGCAGCGAGCAAATAGTACAAAGCGAGACGTTTGGGATATTAGGTTCAGCAAATCAGATCCAAAAACAGCCTCTTAACAAGCGGAATTTGAGTACCAAAACAAGCTCCAAGCTTCTATGTTCAAAATAAGCAAAAGGAATAAGTTAATTACAAATCAAGTAAGCCTGAATAGCATCATCATTGCTTTTATTGCACGAGCATGAATCAATGTGCGACTATTCGTATTAGATGCAGTTGAAATAAATGTGGGCTGGGACAGGGTTGGAATTATATGTGCTCTGAGAAAGTTGGTTGGGGAAGATTATTATTATTATTATTATTATTATTATGATGTTCATATTTAATCAGGAGTAACTCCACAATTTGCTTGGCTAGACGTTAGGTTAGTTTTTACAAACACAAATATTCAAATTTGATTTCAAAGTTAAACCGATTGTCCAGATTCTTATTCCACCGCATAAGTTCTTACCAATTTGATGAATAGGAAATCCAGTACTGAATAGTTGCATTAAGTCATAGTAATAATATATTGTTGAGTGTAGTGGCATTTTTTCATCAACACATTAATTAGATTTGTCATTGACTTATCCTTAATTAAATTTAGCCTTGATGATTTAATTAGTTTTCATGAAGTGACAAGTTATTCACAATTTCTTCATAAGTCATATCTTTATGAGCTATTCCATAGCAGTTTGTTTTCTTTTATTCGTTCTTTAGTTTTCCTCTCCATTTTCACCTTCAGCATTTTTTCTTTCCATTTCATCTTTAGTTTTTTTTTTTCTCTACAAACCCATCAATTGGCATCTATATGGTCTTAGAGAGCCTAAATTGTTGAGAAAGTGAAAAAAAAATTAATTAGCGTTAGTCAACCAAAAATTGCTTCAAGTAATTGTTCTTTGCCTCCACCACCCATTTTTTCCGGTGAAAATTATGAAATATGGGCTGTTAAAATAAAAACATATTTGAGCGCTTTTGAACTTTGGAAAGTGGTTGAAAATGAAAAGGAACTATTCCAACTTCTAGGCAATCCAACCAGAGCCCAAATGAAGAATTATAGTGAAAAGAATGCAAAGAGATACAAAGCCAAAAGCTGTATTGAATTATTGGTTTTTGATGAAATTTTCATTAGAATCATGGCGTGTGAGACAACAAAACAAGCTTGGGACATGATCAAGGAGGCGTTCCAAGGTAGTGACAAAACCAAATAAATGTAAATGACCAATCTAAGAGAGAATATGAAGTCTTGAAAATGAAAGAGTTTGAAACCCTAAAGAAGTGCAAAGACATACTCATGAAAATGATGAACAAGCTTAGATTACTTGGAGAGGAGATGATAGACAATAGAATTGTACAAAAAGTTCTTGTCAGTTTACCTGAGAGGTTTGAATCCAAAATTTCTTCACTTTAAGACTCCAAAGACTTAGCTAAGATTTCTTTAGCAGAATTGATGAATGCTCTCGAGGCACAAAAGCAAAAGAGAGCTAATAGGCAGAAAGATTCAATAGAAGGTGCATTTGCAGTTAAAGAGATAAGAAAACTGCAAAATGAGGGCAAAAATAAAATATCAAGAAATAGAAGAAACAAGAATTCTAGAGATAGTGGAAAAAAGGTAAATTTCCACTATGCTCACACTGCAAGAAGACCACACATCTAAAAAAATATTGTTAGTACAGACCTGATATACACGTAAGTCCTATAGCAATTGGGCTACATGAAAACGGTTTACAAGAACAAAAACTAGTGGCAATAGGATCAATAAGCTAAAGTTGCAAATATCCCAAAACAACAAGATAAGCATATTTTTGCCACTTCTTGCTATGCTAATAAAACTTCCTCAAGTGCATGGTTTATTGACAATGGATACGCTCATCATATGGTATCTAACATCAACATGTTCAAGAAGCTTGATAGGACATTTAGTTCCAAAGTCAGAATTAGAAATGGTGAGTTCATAAAAGTCAAAGGAAAAAAATTTGTGATAGTTCAGACACCATCACGTACAAAACTTATTCATGATGTTTTGTTTGTACCATAAATAGATCAAAATCTATTAAATGTAAGATAGTTGTTAGAAAATAATTATTTATTATGTTGAAAGACAGAACATACATAATTCATGATCCTGTTTGCCATGAACTGTTCACTGTTAGCATGACAGGAAAATGTTTCCTTAAATTGGCAACAGGCAAATTCATTTGTATCCACTACTTCAGTAGATGAATCTGCATTATGGCATAAAAAGATAGGACATTTCAATTACAAGGCACTAAGTTATATGCAAAAAAAATGATCTTGTGTTAAACATGCCTATTGTTGATGCCTATTGTTGCCAATTTGGAAAACAAAATAAACTACTACTCCTAATCACTAAAGCTTGGAGAGCCTTTAAGAAGTTGCAATTGACTTACACCGATGTTTTTGGGCTTATGAAAACTTTATCCTTGAATGGCATTGGATACTTCATTCTTTTTGTAAATGATCTTACTAGAATATGTTGGATATATTTAATGAAACAAAAATTTAAGGTAATAATAGTGTTTTAGGGTTTTAAAGCATGGATTAAGAACTAAAGTGATAACAAAATCAAAATCATAAGGCCAGGTAATGGCACTGAGTAGACATCTGACAAGTTTAATGAATTTTGTAAAGTTGCACATACTAAGCACTAGTTGATAGGAACTTACATGCCACAGCAGAATGGTATTAGTGAAAGAAAAAATAAAACCATTATAGAAATGGCCAGATGGATGCTGTTTGAAAAGAAACTTCCTAAAAAATTCTGGGTAAAAGTAGCAAACACTTTAATCTATCCTCTTAATAGGCTGCTTATAT
Organism: Adansonia gregorii; assembly: GCA_038382025.1. Lineage (NCBI taxonomy): Eukaryota > Viridiplantae > Streptophyta > Magnoliopsida > Malvales > Malvaceae > Adansonia > Adansonia gregorii. Next base: position 16,927,575 of record JBBYHO010000006.1, on the reverse strand, counting down.
AAGTGTTAAAAGAAATAATTTCATATGAAGCCTGGGATGGTAATAAACCATCAATTTAACATCTTCAAGTCTTTAAAAGCATTTGTTATGTGCATGTTCTTAAGACTAAAAAGGACAAGCTTGATCAAAAGGCAAAAATATGCCTTTTCATAATTTACAGCAGCATCACTGAAAGCTACATAACTTACAATCCACTGATAGACAAGGTGATTGTAAGTAGAAATGTGAAGTTCAATGAACATGCAGCATGAAAAAATGGAAAAAATCTAAAAAAGAATTTATCTAGCAAACTATAGTGGATTTGAACTCTCAACAACAAGAAAAATTCATGTTTGATGATGAAACCATTGACTATGATCTAGTAAGAAGAGCCAGACCACTTACTGACATCTATTAATGGCCAACTATTATTATCCTTGAACTTACCAACTTTGATAATGCTTTCAAATTCTTATAATGGAGATATGCCATGAAAGAGAAGATCCAAATGATTGAAAAGAATTAGACTTGGATGCTAGTAGACAAAACTAGCAACAAGAACATTGTAGGAGCTAAATAGATTTTCAGAACCAAGTTTAATGGTAATGGTTCTATTAATAAGCTCAAAGCCAGACTAGTTGCTAAAGGCTAGTCTCAATAGTATGGTATTGGTTATTCAAAAACTTTTACTCCAGTTGCAAGGCTAGACACCATAAGACTATTATTAGTTTTAGCAACAAAGAAAAGTTGTATGTTGACCTTTTAATGGTAAAAGAATTCAAAAGGTGGTCAATTGATTTCTCAAAATCCTTTTACAAATTAAAACTCTGATAAGTAAACTTGAGAAATCAAGTACTAAACCTTGGAGTGCAAGTTAATGAATAAAAAAAATTAAAAAGAAGGGAAAGGAGAAGCAAACTTAATGATTTCGAAAGGTTCAGCCTTAATTACTTAGGTCCTCTACCTCGACCTTACTTACCTTGGATTTTTCCAATTCACTAACTAAATTTTTACCTTTCAAGGATAAAGTATAGCCTTTACACTCTTATCTTTATAGGCTAAGATAACAACCTTTACTCTCTATCTTTTGTGACTGAGATAGAACTCTTTCTCTACTTTTTAATGGTTAAGTAGGAGCAAGATTTTGTGCATGTAAATAAAACCATCAAAAGCTAAGTGTTTATAAGAATTTTGGCTTAAAAGAAAATGTGTATCTAAAGATACAAAATATAGAATACAAATATAAGAAGAATTAATTCTATACAATTGTGAACTTTTTTAGAAAAAAATAGAATAAATGAAAAGTTTAGCTATAAGCTATTTCTTTTTGTTCTTCTTGTTAGAGGTTTTGGCGAGACTTATTTATAACCTTAATCATGAATATAGCCATTGGGAATGTTTGGTGAAGGAATATAGCCTTTATGAGCTTGATTTGGGTGATTCCCGTTCATTCATGCTCGTTTGTTTCGGTATATTTACTTTGTGTATCGATACTCTACAATTAAACATACAAAATATGAACGTTGAATAGCCATGTATCGATACAGGAAATTGTTGTATTGATACACATATTGTTGTATTGATGCAATTGACATTTGTATCGATACACTTCTTATTGTATCGATACACTTCTTTTTGTTATGTTGATACATATAAGGGTTTCATAAAAATTAAGCTACTGCCAAGCATTATATTGACACATTCTTATAAAAGGTTTTTCATGCCTTCAAAACATGTGAAACTTATCTAAAAAATATTTTATATAAATATATATATTAAAAATACATTTTTAAGTTCTTGAAGGAGTTAAAACATATTCTAATATTTTTTGAAGTGTTTACAAAATATTTTGTATAAAAATACTAATTTGAAAATATTTAAACACAAGTTAATTGAACTCAAGTTTTAGTTACATCAAAACTGAGATTAATTCAAATCTAATATAGCTAATAGTAGAAAATATTCCAACTCGATGTCAAATCTACATTTTTAAATGGTTATCTTTAGAAGGCGATCTAAATTAAGTAACCTAAAGGTTTTATTGCTAAGGGGAACGAAGACAAGTTTTATTTATTGAAAAAAGCCTTGTATGTATTGAAATAAGCTCCGAAAGCTTGGTATTCTAGAATTGATGATTGTTTGCTGAGTTTGGGATTTAAAAAAAAATCCTAGTGAGGTAACACTGTATGCTAAGGTTACCGACAACAATGACTTGGTGGTTGTTTTCTATATGTTGATGACCTACTTGTAACAAGGAGCAGTTTTGTATTAGTGTAACAATTCAAAGATCAAATGATGAAGGTCTTTGAAATGATAGACTTGCGAAAGATGGCCTACTTCTTTGGAATAGAGATTTCACAATCTCAACAAGGAATTTTCATTCTTAGCAAAATTATGCCAAACAAGTGCTAAAGAAATTCAACATGAAGAATTGCAAATCTATTTACACTCTATTACTTTAAAATGAGAAACTTAGCAAGATGGTAACTCTACCAAGTTTGATAAGACAAATTACAGGAGACTAATTGGATGCTTGTTGTATTTGACAGCAAATAGCCCAAATATAATGTTTGTGGTTAGCCTACTTGCTAGATTTATACATTGTCTAATTGAAACTCATCTCAAAACAGCAAAGTGGGTGCTGAGATACATTAAAGGGATAATTGATTTTGATGTTTTATTTCAAAAGTCAACTAAAGTAAAAGTGTGGGGATATACAAATGATGATTGGGTAAGATCTTGCAATGATATGGAAAGCACCTTAAGCAATTTGTTTACACTTGGTTCAATTACATTTGCTTAGAACTCAAAGAAGCAGGAAAAAGTGGCTCAATCAATTGCAAAATTTGAGTATATTGTAGTAATAACCACTGTGAATCAAGCAATTTGGCTCAAAAAATTATTAAAAAATTTAGGCCTAACTCAAAATGAAGCAACTGTGATTAAGTCTGACAATCAGTCAACTAAGGCAATGGCTAAAAATCCATTATTCCATGGAAGAACCAAGCACAAAAAAAATCAAGTATCATTTTGTGTGAGAAGCTGAAACAGAAAATGAAGTGAAGTTGGTTCATTGTAGCTCAAAAGATCAACTTGCAAATATTCTAACCAATGTCTTACTAGGGCAAGGTTTGAATCATTAAGAAAAAGTCTTGGTGTTTTTAGTAAAAGAACCAAGGAGGAATGTTGAGTGTAATAACATTTTTCCATCAACACATTAATTAAATTAGCTATTGACTTGTCTTGTCTTTTCACTTACAATATTTTGTAATTTTCATTATTTGATTAGATTTAGCCTTGATGATTTAACTAATCTTTGTGAAATAATAAATCATAGGTCATATCTTCATAAATCATATCTTTATAAGCTATTCCATACAAACTTGCTTTTTTTGTTCTTTCTTTAGTTTTCCTCTTCATTTTCATCTTTAGCTTTTTTTTTTTTCTTTCCTTTCATCTTTAATTTTTTTCTATATAAATTCATCGATATGATATAAATACATAAGATGTTGTGCGAAACGAACCCAACTCAAATCCGCCGGATTGACAGCTCTTCTCGAAAAGAATAGCAACATAGGTGATAGATAGGTCCACAGATTATGCAGTAGTCTAGTCGTAAAAGAAATTAATTAATTGCTCCAAAAGCTTTGACAGGTAGAGTGAAGAGGGAGTTTTAGGCCTCCAATCTTGTCTAAAGTTGATCCTCCTCCTTTGTAATATTATTCAAACTAAAGGAAGGTTAGACATATGACTAAGGGATATGTGAGACACTTCTACGCTTTAGCATAATGGTAGGTAGGGTCACCTTTGCCTGTAAAGCACTAGACCAAGACAACTTTTCTAGCACGCAGACTCTTCATATTCAAGCGCCAAATAAACTAAGCAGACTCCAATATAGCATTGGCAAAAAATTTAAGCTGGTAAAGTCAAAATCGAATGAAAATATTACCGCTGTCAAACAAATAATCTATGGCAAAAACCATCAACCCCTTCCCTGAGATTGGACAACGAATATAATAAATCGTAGTAGTAAAGATGGGAGCTTCTTGGCATGGTACAGAACTCAAAAGAGGACCACCCACCTCTCTGCTGCTGATATGATAATAACTAGGGACTTTTTAGCAAAAATAGGTGCTCTCCCAACTTTTGGCTCTCCAGAGGGTTCTAATGAAAGGTTCTTGTAAATTATTAGTGTTAGCATACATTGGGATTCCCCAATTCAGTTTTCACCCTACTAATTGACTTAGACCGGTTCAACTTGCCATTTGTAATAGTGGGGTCCCATGCTGATCTCAAGTGTTTAGCTCTGGACAACAAGAACTTAAAGGAGCAAAACTTATTTGAAGAAAAGATTACCAATCCCAGAGACATGCATGCTTTTCATTCAGCGTCAGTATATATGTACGGTTTTTATGTTTGCATCTAACTTTTACTGATATTCAGAAAAATGATGGATGAAGTAGATTTCTAGGCTTTCATGATTATGGAATGAAAAGGCTTGTAGTAATTTTTATGAAAAAGAACCAAATGTAGCTCTAGCATAAAAGTCTAGCTATTTTTTCTTCAGGCTAGTATTTGCTAACCTATAACATTGCCAATCTTGCATCAATCATATGGTAATAATTTATGAGAGTTTTTGGAAGGACCTTGAGTCTCGCTTCTGCTACCGGCAGATAAACCCGAAAAAGTAAATTTGGGTGAATGCTAGCTAGGATGCAATATAAACAGTGAACAGACGAATAAAACAAAAGGAAAGGGGCTATCAGAATATATGTGTGTGTATGTGTGTGTGTATATATATATATATATATAAAGAGGTCCTAGCTAGTTAGGGTGAATTTACACTTCCAGAGAGCATTACAAGCTAAAAATTTTCACCCATTTAACGCAATAAAGACATAGAAGGCCTGAGAAAGAGTTCCCAATGGCTATGGACGCCAGACATATATGGCATGGATTTTGAGCCGTTGTACAAAGACGAACATCAAGAAGAAAGAAATTTTAAAATCAAACTATCTCAGCATAAGGACCATTAGGGCATCGTATACAATGCCATTGAAAGTAAATGAAGGACCACAGAAGGATTGGCAGTAGCCAACCAGCCATTAACCTTGATTACTAAGAAATTAAAAGAAAAAAAAAAAGGAGATAGCCGAGCCATTAAACTCTTTCGGTGCCTTGCCATGATTGTGCACTTGATGCGTCCCCTTTCTTGCTGAAATACCTCTCCGGACTTGTTGCTTTCAGAAATCTAGAAATTTAAAGCCTCTCTATCCCCACTTCTCTTTGTTCTGCAGCCGTATTAAAGTCTAAAATAATAAATAAAGCCTTGGCGGTCACCGCAACTTGCATGAAAGTTACCATGATAGTATAAACAAAGTTAAAATAAAAGCTCTCTTTTGGTGAAAAAGGTGGATAGCACAATTATGGAGGGAGCACCCAACGAATACTTTTTGGCAGACAATTCAACCATGAAGCTAGGCGGTGGTACCAAAATCTCTAAAGTTTAATTATTTGCGAGTTTAATATTTGACACTACTTAAGAATGCCTACAGCTGTTCAATTTTTAGTTTTCAGTGTAGTTGCTTTCACTATCACCTTGAAGCATTTCACTTTTGGGGTCACGCCTGAAAATAATGGTAATTTTGGATTGCTAGCATTTACTTTACCTACTTTAGGAGAAATATACAAGGACTGGAACCAGGAACCAGGCAAAGAAGCTTATCCTAACTTTCTTCCCTTCAAGATATATCAACAAGAAGACTCAACTAGTTTTTTTTTTTGGCATGACTAAAGGAAAAAAAAAAAACTAGCTTAGGATATATTCAGGGAGAAATTTTTTATTAAAAACTCGCTTTAATTAGGATATAATTAATGACAATAGTTGAAATAGCAGCAAGCATTCATCCAACACTGCAATGCAACTTTGCTGGTAATACTAATTTGTTTAACAAATGGATTTGCAAGTAATTTATCTGTTTTGAACAATTTCCATACATATCTATCAAGCTTGGTGTCGGCAATAAGGACAATGTTATTACACTATAATTCAATATTCATAAATCTTATTTTTGAAAAGGCTCTTTTTTTACACTAAGCTCTCCGTAAACAAAGATACTAACATTTACATTGATTTTGATGAACGCTACCTACCTATAACCTGTTGCACACAACTCAATCCCTTAGCGCCAGATGTGGGGATACTTCAAGCACTCCTCTATCCCTTATTATATCATATAAGAGGTCAATCAAAGCAGTGAGTCAAGCATTATCTTTTGATCCTTTAATCTGTAAAATTTGTGAATGAGCTAGGATTTCAGATGTTTTTTCCCTGAAGTCCTCTGTGCCCTTTTTGTGGGAACGTCACAAGGTGCCTGAAATCCAATATCCTCAACAGCTCCAACCGTCTTAAATAACCGTCTCTTACTTACCTCTTCCACTAATGATCGGTGTAGTAGTTGGCTCCTAATATCCACTAGCGATCGATTCCTTGTTAATTTTCGGTTGCCCATCAATCTCGTATGTTTAGAACTACTAGTTGCATGTGATTCCAAAGCCTTGCTTTGGTTAATGCAATTCCTAACCATTGACTGTCCGCTTCTTGAGTTTTCTGCATGGCAAAATCTTGTTGAGTTGTGAATTCTTGTACCAAAACGTTTGCGTCTTGTTGTAGGGCTCATATCAGGATTGCAGTCATCTCCAGAGAAGTAACTCAAGTTGGAATATATTCCTGAGTGCGAAGAGCTCTGAGAGCTGCTATCATCAAGAAAATCATCTGCAAAAGCAATTTTCAGATGAAGTAAACAATTATATGGATATCGAAAGATTTCTTAACAAAGAATAGAGAGAAAATTTTGTTTTATATTAGAAACCCCGCATTTCTTGGAGGTATATTAACATAATAACTCAATCTAGGAAACCTAAACTCTGCAACAAACGTCTATAGACTGACAGTGAATATGGACTAGTATTGGATATATAGGAACTCCCAGAAATAATAAAGAACTATCCAGAAGATAGCAAGGCATATATAATTAAAAATTTTTCAATGTTACTTCTCAACAGCGGGTGTAGGGCCGTCGGCAAAGGAATTCACAACTTTGATAATTAAGCAAATTTAACCAGTCCTATTTGGTGGTGGTGGTGGAGTACCATGTATCATCAAATCAGTCACAACCTTCAAAGAATTGTACATAGACATACCTCGGGCCCAATCGCAGCCATGTGACATCAAGCCAGACAGTGACACTTGGGATGAAGAACAGGAGGAGAAAGAGTAAAATGGATGATGCGAGCCGTCAAAATCATCTTCTTGGTAGTTAAATGTATTGTAGGCTTCATGCCTCGGAAGGTCTGATTTTTTCCACTGTGGTACTAGAGCAGAAATCTCGCCATCAATCATTTCTGCAATTTCAAGTGGATCCCAATCGGTTATCTCTAGCTCCTTCACCATTTCCGTTGCCACATCCAATGGCTTATCATCTACAATATCAAAGGGAAAATATATGTTCCTAGTAGAACCTGCAAGAAAAGACCGTCTGTATGAGGATGATTCACCACTTCTCAAATAATTGATGCCAACAGGTGAAGGATTTAGATTGATTAAAATTTTGAGCTAAATTTTGGATACCTTTTTTTAATACCTTTTATTTGCGGCCTAAAATAATTGAGCATGCGTATTATCATAATTTAACCTGTGAATTACTTGTAAAGATTACAATTTTATAACAGTTTTATCATGATGTTCTTCTCATACTTTATAACAATATAGAGATAGAAAATAAATAAATTCCTTTACTGACTCGAAAATAGGGCCAGATCGTACCCTCTGTATCTGCAATTTGTACTTTAAGAAAGACGGTATCATCTTCAGGATTAAGCTTCCCGGTGATTGTCATGTCCGTTCTTGGTGGATCATCATCGCTCAGATGCAATTTCTCCATTTCATTTTCGTTTAGAAAGGGCTTGGGACTCCCAAGCCTCGCCATGGGTGAGACTTTAGCTTCATCATTACTGAGAAATGGGTCAAGCAATAGTTCTTCTGCTGATAATCTCTTAGAAGCATTTACTAGACATTTTCCAATAAATCTCTTTGCATCCAAGTCTTGAATCTGGTAGAATGCCCCTGGTAGCTTCCCCTGAATAAAGAAAGTTACATGCATGTCAAACTCCAATTAATTAAGTGATACTACTATTAATGCTGACATTGAAACTGGACCATACCGAGGTCACTTTCTTGTAAATTTGAGCTGGATTGGCACATTCACTATATGGATACTCGGATGTAAGCATCTCTAGCACACACATGCCAAAAGAGTAGACGTCAACAAGTTCATTGTAATCCTCTTCATATAATTCTGGTGCCATGAACTCAGGTGTGCCTATCAACATTGCAGTCGGAAACTTTCAAACAGAAATAATGGCCACTGTAGGGTTTATATATATAGCAATCGCCGGCTAATGATAAAGGAAAGGTACCTATGACACTGTGGGCTGATTTGGATCCTCGGAGAATCGCTGCAAGCCCTAAATCACCAATCTTGACTTGCCCAAGATGGCCATTAACAAATATGTTGTCACACTTAAGGTCTCTGTGAATAACTGGGGGGTCGTGAGCGTGCAGATAAACAAGACCCTGCAGTATTTGGCGAGCCCAATTCTTAATGGCACGGATGTCCACTCGTTTGTATTTCTTCCTGTATCTGCAAATTTGTTTACAGTTGATACTTGTTAGCGATTTCATCATTGCATTAACATTTAGCGGAAAGCAAGACTGGCTTCAGAAGTGTTACTTATTTTGCTAAAGGAGTACGAGATTATTGGGGTTCATTAACAAACAAGATAGAGTTAAGAAAGAGAATTACTCTCTGAGAGATCCTGAAGTGAACATTTCGGTTATGAAATTGAAGGTCTTGCGATCAACATCAATCCAGGAGGAGTGGAATCTTATGATGGAGTCATGATTGAGGGTGCTAAGAAGGTGAACTTCTGAGTATAGCCTCTGCAAATCCTCTGGCGACCGGAGCACCTCTTTGAGTTTTACCTGGTTCCAGGCCACCTCCATTCCAAGGAGCTCATCAATTGCTTTATACACAGTTTTCATTGCACCTTTGCCCAGAATTTCTTCAAACTGTTGGAAAGGAAACAAGCGTAAGTTTCTTTTCCCTCACCATTAATTAATCAATGAATCACTAAAAACATCAGGTAATTCTACCATCCAAGAAGGAAGGAATGGATAATCATTGCCAGATTCCTGTGGCATGCAAATGTACTAAAAACCCACCAAGCCACATGCGCATGCGTACACTTTGTTCAAGTTCTGTGGCATTTTGATGTCAGTGTCACGATTACTGATATACATTTGAGATTTTTCCAAGTGCTCTAAGGATAACATAAATTTTTATAAAATGATAAGATCTGGTAACTTGACAATGGACGTGCAATTTGTCAGCATGACGCAATTGAATCTGTTATTTTGTTCTTTGTTAGGCAGTGAAATCTAGATCTGGTGAACTTACTAAATTCTAAGAGATATGTCTTAACAAGTTCACCTACAGCTGGTCTTGTATTTATTTGCCAGAACACACTGAAATTAATGATATAAGAATGTTGTTTTCTGGTGTAAGAATTCTGTTCTTATCTTCATTCTTTTTGTCTTTTAAACAACAACTACTACTTTTTACCGATTGATGTTTTTCTGTGGCGTATGTACTTTAGTGTTTTAATGCTTATTGGCATGACTGAATGTCTGCCTTGAATGGATCTTAATCAACCGTTCTACATAAAAGGACATTTCCCTCTTATTTATATGTCATATCTTATGGAAACATATACAAACATCGTATGAATCCTTAAATTCCAAGTGCATTTGATTTCACAATGGATTATTTATTTGAAAACTTAACTTGGATAAATTTCATTCATGTAAGTGAAAATAAAAAAAGATAGAGAAGGGATGAGTGAAGGAGGGGAGCAAGGAAGAGGATAGTAATGGCTGATGGATGTGGATGTGTATATTAATGGGTTATAGTAGAGCAATAAAGAAAAAGGAAAAAAATTGCTAATTCTGTATCGGATGGAGTGAATCTCTTAAACTTGCTTATACCTTTTTTTTTTTTTTTTTTTGCTTTCAGGTTTTGCTCATGTATTAGAATTAGCAAACAAACTATTGAAATGGCACTTCCCATCCTTGAATTAAATTGTTATAATGTTTTTCCCTTAAGATTACACTATTTTAATTATAATCTAGACGTTACTTATTGGAGTAGGAACTAGAACAAAGCATAACCGTAACGAAGAGCAGGCTCTGATTCTTGCACAAATTATACTGCCATTATTATTGTTAACCCCAGTCCGCAAAGAGACATTTCTTCTTAAGCATTATTTGTCAGCACTTGAAATATTTTGTCTTATTTCCAAGTTAATTTTCTCTATCCCTAACCAATCAAAATCAACACTTGCAGATGAGAATACTATTACACTACTCTATGCAATTCAGATATAAATTTAGCAATATTCCCTTACTTGGTAGTGCAATTAAGTTTAGCCATAAACTATATATATATATATACATAGTTATATATATGCATGGAACAAAGGAATCTCCGAATTTTAGATTATACAAATAGCCAAGAAATTAAAATGACTTTTTTGAGTTTCCTAGAGCTAGTATTATTTAATTACTATTTTGATGAGAAATGACCTTCAATATCTCCAGAGATCAGGTGATTTATTTATTTATTCTATTTTAAAATGTTAATCCACTCATGGCCATAGGCCACCCACCCCACTAGTTTAACATCAGATAACAATCTGATCAAAATCCAATATCATCAGCATCCACCGTACATAAATCACACTTTTTTGGTTTTCCAATTTTTTTTGCTCACTAACTGTAATCTAAATTAATTATAAGGCTACTAGTTTCTGATAGATTTAAAATATTTTAAATCTTTTCATAGGAAAACTCCTATGTTTCTAAGAGTAAGAAATTAAGATGAATTTTCTAACTTACCCGACCGTATCGACCGGAAGGATCGGTTTCAGCGTAATCAGGCTCCTGGTCCACCTTGGCTTCATCGAACTGCTTTCTATACATGTTGGAGCTGGCTATCTATCCGGAGAACTTTTCTGATAGGCCGGAAAATCTTGAAGGAAACTTGGAGGGATCGAATAGAAGTACGTGGAAATTGAAAAAACAAATGAAGTTTAATATTATATACACAAACACGCATCTATATGTATTATATGTAAGGGTGGTAAGCAAGGTGTAGTTTATGCGTAATTGGTAGGTTGGAGGGAGAAAAAGGATACTCTAATTAATTAGGGGCTTTCCTTCATGACCATGTCCATGAGCATGATATTCGTAGGAGAAGACAAGACAGCAAAGAGAAGCCAAAATAGCCTTGCCCTTAAGTAGTCAGTCAATCGTATTCCTTAGCATGACCCATGCCATTTCCACCACCGCACCTGAGAAGTCGTACTTCCTGTAAGCTATAGCTAACATTTGACACGGGAATTGATCACCATGAAGAAAAGTAAAAATGCTGCTATTTCTTAATTAGTATCCCTTACGTGCACTATACTATAAATAGCACTAGTTTTATTTCATAGAGAGTTGGCTATTGCAAGTGCTATTGCAACTTTCCCAAGAATTAATTCTAGTGATATTGGTAAGGAATATTTGTTGGAGATCGCGAGGATAGTTTTGGCATTCAAATCAAATTAAGAATTGAGAGAAAGAGATATTTCTATGGGGTCCCCAACTTGAAGAATCTGTGGCTACACTTTGCTAGTAGCTTTATTTGTGCGGATGGTGTGAGAGAGAGAGGAGCCCCAAAAGGAAGGATTACTAGATAAAACTTTGACGAAGAAGAATAAGAGTCGGGAATGTGCAATTAGAGCAAGGTAATAAAAGGAGAGAGGGATTGGGGAATGGGTTTCTAGAGGAAGATGAGATTCAGCAGAAGTAGGCAATAATGATTTGTCATTAGAAAGTAAAGTAGGTCCTACAAAGAGGAGATCATGGCAGACATCCAAAAACCGGGATGGCATCAGATGAAATGAAACGACGTAACCTTTATTTATTTTTTTCATTTCTTTAATTTGGATCGGAATAGGGAAGGAAAGAAAATTCCAATTCCAATTCCAATTATACTGTACTACCTGATCCATCCTAGTATTCATATACAATAGACATATATCCGTAGTAACGTGTCTCTATGGTGATGCCTTCTCATTTTCTACATATCACGGTGACAATAACTGTAGCATTATATGATTGATACAATTTAATATATGTAGTGTTACAAACTTTAAGCAATCATCAGCATCGGGTAACGTAATTTTATTTAAACAATCATCAATAAAATAGGGTAAAAATAAGTGCTATCCATTTAGTATACAAAATATATATATATATATATATCCATGTTGCATAGTAGTTTTTTTTTAGATTATTTTCAGATTTTCTTTCATTAGATAATATACAAAAGTCGGGAAACTTATATAGTATATTGCCATAAACTACTCCTGTAATCGATATATAAAAATGACAAATTCATAAGAGTAGCAGTAATATTATATTTTAATAAGCCTATTCTTGGAAGCAACATTGTTTTTTAAAAAAGAAAAAAGTGAAGAGGAGAGGAGATAGCCGCCGGGTGCAGCTGAAATGGAGAAAAGGGCCTGGGCAATGGGCAATAGCCAATAGCCAATGAAAATAAGTAGCGTCTTAGAGTTTGATGGTGCTGATATTGAATATTGATTCGTTGACAAATTACTGTTAGAATACAATATGCGTGGGCCGGTGGGGCTCTTCTCTCACTTTCATTTGAGTTGTCACGTTGTCCTCATGCAAATTTGCATTTCCTCCACTTTGTTTATCCATTCATTCTTATCCTCTCTCTCTCTCTCTCTCTCTCTCTATATATATATATATATGAGATAAAATCTTCCAATATTATAGTAATTAATAGCATCAATGTTTTTGCCTTTTGTTACTTTAAATAAACATAATTAATTTTTATTTGGTTGACCAGACTGACCATATATATATATATATATATACACACACACACACACATATATGCCTGCTTTTTTCGACTTCAGTTGTGCAAATGAATGGATTAATTCATTTTCGTATATAGCTGAGCTGAGCTGAGCTGAGCTGAGCTGGGTGGGTGGGTATATGTCTGTGTATAGTTAAACCATTAGCTATCTCAAGGTCAAAAAGTCGAGGAAGATAAAAACAGAAGACGTAAAGTTATTTTAATTTATTATAAAGCAATTAATTTGCATATCCATAATTCAGCTTATAAGCTAATCTCTTCAGCACACTTTTTTTTTAACTAGAATTTAGTATAAATTTTTTATTACAACTGCTTTTATTATTTTTTTAAAAAATAATTAACAAGATTGATGTTCACTTTGATATATATATATATATATATGATGTGATATAGGTAATAATAAATCATCTAATTAATAACCATACTTTCAAACTTCAAATTAAGTGGTGACAAGAACGGTATTAATTTGCCATCATCAATGTCTGCAAGGACAATGGAAAAAGAGCAGATGAGATGAATCTGCATCTAATCATCATTTGCGTGTTGAAATTTAATAAAGGCCGCCGGTCTCCAAAGTCCAAAATGGAAAATGACCCTTTTGTTTTCTTTAATTTCCAACCATTTCTTTTCTTTTTCTTTTCTGTTCTTTTTTCATTTAATTTTTGTGAGAAACGAAAGCAAAATAATAATAATAATAATAAAACAAAGAAAGAAAAAGAATTAAGAGGATCAGCACATGTACTAATTCCAACAATTAATAATCCATACGATCCATACATTTTTTAGCAGAGATAATTAGAGTTTCTCCTGCGCTTTTCACGCGCATTTTCTAAACCACTTTTTTTTTTTTTTAACAGCATGTGAAATTAGACGTAATGAATTTGGAGATGTCATCTACCACTATTATTAGAGATTTTTTTTATGCTTTTCAGTGAAGTTAAAATACTCCCACAAATCTTATTTTCAAAATTATTTTTTAAAATATATTATAAAAAATATGTGTTAATTTTTTTCTTAAATACACTATAAAAATATATCTCACTTGTCGATCATATTTGGGAGAACAAATGGATAAGATAATTCCTCTTAGTAAGCTTCCCAAGGCCTAATTGCTTGACACGTGTTTCGTAGTTGCGCTCCAGCCAATGATGGTTAGGTCGACGGATGTACTAACAAGCGTCATACATTGTTCATCCTTGCTCTCGTCGGAGCGGAAAAAATACACGGTTTTTCTAAAGAATCGGAGCAATATTCATACACAAGCGAGAAATAGGAGCCTTTCGACAGCCTGATTTCACATAATACCAAAGGCTTTGGCTTTGGCTTTGGCTTTGGCATCCAATCATGAAATGAAATGTATAATGCTTTGAAGAAGTTACCTGCCCACGACCACAAAATTTGGCGTTTCCGATCATAATAAATACCGAAGGCATCTTTTCTTTCAGAACCAGCACACAGGCCAAAGGGTATTTAAGCAGAACACAAATAACCATAGAAATGCATAACAGAAAATATAATAGATCTAATGCAAAATACAACGAGGTCCATCCGGTTTTCAGACTAAGCTATCATCCCTTCTAGTTGTTGATGGATAACATAACACATAATCCACATAATACAAGAGTTGAGGGCATGGAAGTTATGATAATATTTGATGACCTGCAAAACGAAGGATGTGAACAGCCCCTAGTTCGAAGCCTCTACAGTCAAGCAGAAAACTATGGGTGTTCAACTACGAGCACCAGCAGGTGCTACGGCTGGACGAGCATCTTGACCAGAGGCACCAGTTTTTGGCGGATCCTCCTGAGTCACATGAGAAATTAAGGAAGAAGAGTCCAATACCAAATGTATATAAAATTGAGAACCAAGGAAACACAATGAATACCACAAGAATCAGTAGAAAAAATCACTACTAAAAAATCTTAGCATTGCATTTCATTTGTAACTATGCTTCACAAAGCTTGTAAAGGGTGTTCAAAAATTTGCTTATCTCACAGTCCATGTGAAATAGTAATTCTGAAAGCAACAAAAATCCTAGCTTAATCTTGCTACTTGCTTTAGTTTGCTTAAACACGTAGTAATAAATGCAACACAAAGCTAAAGGAAGTAATCAAACAGCAAAGTTCAAGGGGCAGTTAACCAAGAATACCAAATGTCTAAAGCGTTCTGGTGGATCACGAATTCTCCCATTAGAGAGAGACCGGCCCCTCACAGCACGAGAGTGGATGGCACATGAAATACAGTACTGCGTCTTCGCATATAAAGCTTAGGAAGAGTGTAAGCTTCAGATAGCAAAGCAAAACAAAACCTAGGTTAATCACTGCTACGAATTGTCATAATCAACATTAAATTGGAAAACATTTTTTTTTAAAGGCAGAATATTATTAATAAAGAAAATAACAGCCACACTTGTCCCTCAAAAACCATCCTAAAAGCTCGACAATAACCCACAAGAGAGCACATAAAACATCAAATGTCAGCTGAGGCAAAACAACAACCAGTTACACCTCAATTTAAGGACATGGACGGCTTTAAAGAGTTGACATTAGACATTCAGGAAAGAAGGATTCAGAATCCCAATGAACTTGCAGAACTATGGGCGTTAAAAATAAGCTGAAAAGACTTTGAGCTCTTTGTGTACCCGATTTCACCAGACGATCAGCCAAAACATTTTGCTCCCCGGGAATTCTTGTGATAAAGGCAAATTTTATCTTTGATTGGATTTGTTGGATGTGATTAGAAAAATTCTTCAGACGCCAAGGAACTTTGGAGGCATCATTGATCCAACTCAGGGCATTGGCGGAGTCGCTTTGGATGATTAACTGATGTGTGTTTGTGCAAGCCGGGGCTGCAAAGAAAAGGAAAGCTTCACGAATGGCCAAGAATTCTGTATGGTTAGAGTCAGTGATGCCAATAGGGATAGGGAAGACTCCTTTAATATTGCCAGACTCATCTCGAAGAACACCTCCAATACCCGCTAGTCCTGGCTTTCCTAAGGCTGAACCCTCCACGTTCAATTTCATATAACTCGGAGTAGGTCAGGACCATACACTTGAGGTGCAGGGATTAGATTTTATTTGTAATTCTGAGATGGAAGAGATTTTGTGGAAGATGTCCAAAACTGTATACGAGTTGTTAGGCCATTTGGCTTTGAACCACCAAGCTAACTGAATCCGGATGATAAAATACTTGCGATATTTTAAAAGATTTCAGATTGACGGCCAGATCGTTTCTACATAACCAAATACACGAAATGACGGCAAAAAAATAACATCATCCATACCTTCTTGCTCCTTAAAAAAGGAAGAAATTGACTGCCACTCCTGGAAGAATGCTCTAGCCGAGCTTGGATAGACCCATTATAACTCCCATTGATCTTAAACCCTAAACCCTAAACTCAAAGTTGGCTAGTTGGCCATGTAAATCCAGAAATCTGGATAAAACAGTGTGACTAGCCATGTTTTGGCAGTTGGAAAATGCTTTTTCAACAACCATAGCGTCCCACCCGAACTTGTATGTTAAAGAGATGAGTTATTGCTTTCTTATACACAAGCCTATTGAACATCTCTAACTGCAGCTTGCCCAAAAATGTTCCTCACCAAAAACCTCTTGATTGCTTCGTCCTTTGACACCAATCACGCACAATATATTTAACAAAGCAAAGCATCTAGCTACTAATACAGGTATAAATCTTAATATGGAGAAGACAATGAAATATGATGCCACCTCTTTCAGATCATTTTCTTAATTTAGGAACTGAATAACATAACACTGAAGGAGTCAACTAAGGTTCAAATGTGTTCTTGTATCAAGGCTCTAAAGGATAAAGTAAAAATGTTTGCTTTACCTTGACACTCTTGAGGCAGTAAAGGAAAACCAACAGTATGGAACAGAGAGAAAGAAGAAAATTGAAAGAAGCAAGCGAGTTCAGGCTCTCTGGATCTTCATTCTTTGGTTGGAAGCAGCCAAACATGATGGTAGAAGTAATTAAAGGAATAACTTTGTGTAGAGTTGACGATTCTCTAATTAAGCAAAAAGCCTTAGTCAGCTTATAACTGAAGACAAGTGAAATTTGAACTAGCATCTACCAAGAAAATGTCTGTGATTCAAACTATTGTTACAATAGCTTTTCCTTTGGAGAAAATGTATTTATAAATAAAAAGGAAAGAAAACCAACCTTGGGGCAGCATGTGCCGCAGGTAGAGCAGCCAATGAGTGGCCACGGCCGTGCTTGTCTCTTCCTTCATTCCTTCGCTTGTAGGTCTGTCAAAAGCCACACATATATTTATTTCAAAATGTACATAATTTAAATTTTTATAAACGAAAAAAAAAAATAACCCAAAGAGAGAGAAAGAGAGAGATGTATCTCACCACCTTGAAAGTTGAAAATGAAAGCGAGAGCCTTAGGGCTTGGACTCGATGACTCTTTGTCTTCATTCCTGAGTCTGGCTATGCATTTGCAACGCTCCGCTTTGTGTCGGGACGAGGACGAAGATGACTCAAATTGAGTAGTCTTTATATATAGCGATTACTGTGTTAAATTGTAGCGTTACTCCCGGATCAGATTTCTTTTCTTTTTCTTTTTTTTACATTTAAGATTTAGGGTTAGAGAATTTCATATCTATTTGTCAGAGTTAAAAAGAAATATGCATCAACTATTGAATTAAATGATAAAATGTGGATCGAATTGTTCTCTATTTTCGATTTTTTTAAGAATCACTTGTATTCCTATTTGAATTAGCATGCTAAGTGAACGATAGAGAAATTTTTTGTCAATAAAGTTTCTAAATACTTTTAAAAGGGTGATATTTATCTTTTAATCTTAATTATTATATGTCAAAATATTATATGTCAATCTTTTATCTTTTAATCTTAATATCCTTTAAGCTATAGTAAAAAAAAATAAAAAATAAAAATATTATATGTCAATTTTTTAATCTTAATTATCGTTAATTATATATTAAACCAAAGCATTGGCAACTTCGCATTCATTTATTTTTATGAAAATTTTATATAATATTATTAATAAAATCTCGATCAATAATAATAGAAACTAAAAAGGGTCATTGGCTGGCGAGGTGAAAATGAGATGAGACCATGCTTTCGTTTATTCATTCATGCACTAAATCATTAGCCGTATGCTCATTAGATGGGATGGCTTGGTTAACATATTTTTCCCTTTTTAGTAAAAGATATGCAGATTTCACTTGGAAAAGAAAATGTTTCATATTAATGGATTCGGGTCCATAATCTTATAATGCATAAAATCTTATAACACTTACCAATGAGGCCTTATCGATTAATATTACACAGAAGAAATTAATTATAGACACTGATACAATTAGATCTGCTCTTCATAGATAAACTTAGGATTTGTGATCCCAGATAAAATTGCTTCAAGATCATGAGATCCTTTTTTATCAAATAAGAAAGGGTGTTATACAAAATATATTTCTAAGTAATTGCCCCATAAATCCTATATCTATTTATACGAAGAAGAAATCATATAACGAAGGGCGGGATGGGTCCCGTAATTGAAAGAGCAATTTCAAAGGCAAAAGAGGGGCAACATTTATACATTTAACTATTCTATTCCCACGTACGCCTGAATCCTCATGCACAACAAAGCTAACAACCAAAACGGCTATATCATTACCCATTTCCTTCCTTCCACTCCACACACTTCAAACTAGCATTTGTCATCTCCAACAAAACCCCCAACTGTTGAATTAAGCTACCCTGACCAGCAAGCAGCATCTTTATCGCTGCAACAGTTTTCATTTTCATATGACTCTTTCTTTTTTCATCTTCGACTAGGACCAATGAGCATCAGCGTTCCCAAGATTTTATGCACGCAGGTCCTTGTTTGAATTCGATACAGGAGCTTCCGGAACAACATCACTAAAGTCCTACTTCCATTACCATCGCTAATCAGAGGACCAGATTCCTTAACCTGCTTCATTCAACAACGAGGAGAATGGGTCAGCAAATATTTCAGGGAAAACAAGAATATATAGCTCATTAAAACCATCCACACGGACACAAATACCTGCGCAATTGTGCTGATACTACTTCACTAGGCTTCTGCTGCTGCCTTCCAACACTGCAATACTATGAATAGGTGACCATTCCAACTACAGCAATCAAGATCCCCAAAATGTTGCGCCACCTCAATGGATCATGAAGTAGAACATAACCCAAGGCCAAAACAAGGCATGTTTTAAATGTCCTAGGACCTGGTAGCTGACTGCTGATGTCTTTCCAATTACCAGAAAAGTACTTAAGTTGACAGAAACATATAGCAGGAAGGACAGAACAATGAAGACTGCAACAAAGATTGCACGTGGAAACAGCATGAAGCAAAGAAATCAAAGAAAATTACAGTACTATTATATACTCTCTCTCTCTCTCTCTCTCTCTCTCTCTCTCTCTCTCTCTCTTTATTTATTTCTTTATTTATTTATTTTGTGGGGTGGGGGGGGGGACTTGTGGGGATTTGGAATTTGTCAGGGGTGATTCCTTACCAGCACTTGAGGGGTATACTTGAAAGAAAAACATTCTGGTTAGTCAAAAACCAATCCAGGACTGGGCCAATGATGAACAAAGTAATCGCCTGATAAGGGCAGGACTGGTAGAGAAGTTGGGTTGAAGATACTTTGAACTTCTTCTTAATGGTATTTGTCATCTAAAAGGAATGAGTTAAGAACTTAAACATGCAACAGAATTTTGTATATGGAGCAAGAAAAACTTACTCATGCAGCACAAATTTAACAATTCATTTATTGTTCTTAAACGAAACAAATGACAAATAAAACATGAATACAAATGCAGCACAAATATCACTCCAGCTAAGGATACAATTTGAGCTATGCGTGTAGTAACAGCTGCCAGCATAGAAAGGATTGAACCCAGGAGATTGAGCTGAAGATCAGTCATAGTTGCAACTCCAATTCCCAGAAGAAGAATGGCCAATGAAAGCTGGATTTGCCTACTGTAATAGCTATCAAAATACAGCCGTAACCAATAAATTTCTAAATATTATGGCAGGTATAAACTGCAAATAAAACCTAAAACTACTGGCAAATTACAGCACAAAACAAGTAAAGATTTCAACCGAGAGGAAGTCAGAAATAGAAGAAATTTAGGAACGTAGCAGATGAATTATGTAGCCCCAAACTAGAAATTCGAGTCTTTATAACCCCATAAGTTCCTTATGATCCTTTGATGGTAAGAGGAGGAATTGCAATTTTATCCTTACTTTTAGCGTTTAGCACAGAAGACCTTTATCAATGCTTTCAATCCTTGCTTGTCAACATGTCAGCACCAGAAATTGCCCCTAAGCCGATCGATGCAATGTCTAGCCTTCTTTAAAAAAATAAAAATCTATTCCTAAGGTTTAATCTCCGAAGACCACCGTTGTAAGAGGCCCAAATTATAAGAACATG
Source organism: Adansonia gregorii (assembly GCA_038382025.1). NCBI lineage: Eukaryota > Viridiplantae > Streptophyta > Magnoliopsida > Malvales > Malvaceae > Adansonia > Adansonia gregorii. Next base: position 16,907,081 of record JBBYHO010000006.1, on the reverse strand, counting down.
AAAGATCATCAGTCATATGAAGAAACAAGCATGCTTATACCTGACCTGAATTTCTTCTTTAAGAAAAGGGTCTCCAAAAGAACAGTACATGGGATAATTGCCAATTTTGTCATAAGTACAAAGAAAAGGACACAAATTTTCAAAACTGATGCTCTTAATAATGCTTGTAAAAAGTAGGAAGAAGGGATAAACTTTGAACTGGATATACATAGAACTAACAGATTCCATGCTTCAAGGTGACAGTATATCCAACAGATTCCATACTTCAAGGTGCTGTCAGCAAAAAGTACTCATGAAGATTCATATTCAATCTGTAAAATATTATTCGTTTTGATTTATTAAATTTTACAGTTTTATCTTCAAAAGATATCTCGTAATATAAGTTTAAATTTTTAAATATATATAATGGTAGATCTTTAGGGATTTCTCAAATAGGATTAAGGTGTTAGAAACTTCCACATTTTAAAACTTGATGCCTACACGGAATGAACAGAATTAGAATCACATCAAGCATTGAGATTCTAAAAGTGGCTTCTATTATGTAGTACTTAATCACAGTAGGATTCTAAAAGTGATTCTTACAGTATAGCATTTAACTCCCGCCAGATGATGATTATGCTCTGATACTATTTATAGAGACCCGCATCTAACTTACAAAGTATTATACGCTTTGGCCAATTGGACTTTACAGTTTTGTTCTCAAAAAATGTCTCGCAAGTATAAGCATAGGTCTTTACATATATATTATTTCAGATCATTAGAGATTTTCAATATGAGATTGAGGTATTATAGTATTATTCTACACGAATTATGTTTGGATTAACCATAACTTGGATATGACTTACATAGTTACGTATGATTTAAGAGGATAATGAACTGAAAATAGAACTTTACTTGGTAGAATTCAATAGAATTGAATCACCAACTAAGATTCAAAAGCACAATGGATATCCCCTCTAATATGTCAAGTCCCATGACAGCTTTGGCATCAAAAAGCTTGTGCTCAAATAATTTCAACCATAAGGCCACATGAAGTGAACAAAGTGTGACCAGAAGATGCCAACTTGTCAAAGTTGTGGTTGCAGAATCCAAACCAAAAATTAACATAGATAATCAAGTAAGAGCAAGCAAGCAAGTAAATATTAGAAATTTTGATGATGCTCTTTCAAAGTTATTGCATGTAATTTTTCAATAAACTATTAGTTTACATATTTTATGATCTTTAATTAATGACTATGTCATAGGATTTATGAGATCGAATTAACTTTCCAATTATGTTTGGTAAAAAATAGTACATCACCTCAGTATAAATAGCATCATGAAGTAATTCAAAGACACAAGTTGAGAAAAGTATTTCTTTATATGATCGTGAAGGAATGAGAACATCATTTATCTCATTGTAGCAAAAAATGATGTAGCATTAGCAATATATGAAGATTTTGGCCACCTTGAAAAGTCTTTTACAGACAATAAGCTAAAATCTAAAAGAAAATAAATATACAATGAGACCATAGCAATAAACAACGTTAAACCTACTATAAAAAAGCTTAAAAACTTTTGGTGCTAAACTAAACTATTCTTTTTTCATAAAATGTTAATGTACATGTTAGAAATAAAAAAAATCAATTGACTTTATACATTATATTATTTTTGTGCCATAAATTACTTGCAGCAAATGAAGCATGAAAGGAAACAAGCTTGTCTCTCTTAATTAATTATGAAATCATATAATCAATCACTGAGGTACTAGTATGCTCACCAACCAACTTAATTTGTGCAATTTAAGTGATGTTTACTAATAGTGAATGATAATAAGCCCTCTTTAGTCCTTGCCATAATCTCATACAAAGGTGGTGATTCTAATCACTTATCAATTGATATTTTCCAGAGCATAAAAATTTTGATGCATACATGTGTAGAAGCAAATCAACTTTATAATTTCTGCATTAGCACATAAAACAGTAATTAAGAATCTATTCAAATCATAATTTTAGTATGACCACGTGTCAGGATAATTTTGCTTAGTATACATGTATTCGGTGCCTTAATTGTTTTACAATATTGGATTTCCTTTAAATTTCCAACATTATATTCCAAAAAAAAAAATCAACTAAAATTAATGCATCGAACCAAACCAAGACTCTCCTCTGCCCTGCTTTTTCATTTTGTATTTAATTATAAAATTACTACTAGTAGTTATTTCATTTGTTTATTAAAAAAATAATGATTAAAAGAAATAAACAAGTCATTCCTTATAATACCTAGGGATTTTGTATGGCAACTGCTTCTGTTTTTCATATTTTCATTTTTTTTAGAGGACTCTATAACTTCAACTTGATGCTTTCTTTTCTCCTATTCTTGAGTTCCTTTTAAAATAACATATATCTTGAGTCTCTCTTTTCTATTTTCATTTTTTAATCTCTTACTCATAAACCAATCTTTAATTTTCAAAAACTCTAAATCACTTAGGCTAGCCAAGCTATGATGCTATTCAATACAATACTTACTTGCTCCTTTCTTTTTAAATACTTATCCTATATCATATCACATATATGTTATCCACAAGCCAAGGAGATTTTGATTACCTATCACCATTTGGGCATATAAATAAATTTCATCACGTCAAAAGATTGACAACCATAATTTCTAGCTAGGTACATCAGGTGCTCTCACTTTGTTGATGCTTTCCTTCGTCTCCATTGTTACTTGCAATAAGGCTCTTATCACTACTCTTGCTTTCAACTTTGGTCAACTTTCATCAAACCTCTTCTTTATCTTTATCACTTAATTCTCCCACTGCTTTCTTTCCTCATTGCTCCATTCTTTCTTTTTATACATACATACATACAAATTAAATTCCTTAGTAATGTGTAATTGCTTTTAATTTGTCACCCAAACTAGCCAATTTCGATCACTACAACTAAACATGGTGTTTGTTTTCAACCAGAAAAGATATGGCAATAATTAGAAAAATAAATAATTATATAAGAATTGAAATATGAGTAAATATTAAAAGGATCGATTATGAAGAATGAATTAACAATGATTGAGTCAAGGTTTGAACATCTAACCTTAAGATGATTATTGCCTACCTCTTATATGCTTGATAGATTTACGCAATATGTCTCCCAAGCCTCCTTAATCACGTTGTGATTTGTGGCACTACAGCAAACAAAATATGGTATCGATCCATTTCAAAAATAGATCCAGAACAATTTTTTTGGAGTAAAGCAAAAACTTATTTTCTAACCAGATTCACCAAAGTATTTTTCAATAGTTTTAAAATTTTATCACCATTTAAAATTATTAAAAACTTGACAGTTACAAAGCAAAGACAATAATTACAAATGGAATTAAACTGCTCAGATTTAGAAATAAAAATAATTGAAACTTTTCACACATAAGAATATCTTATTCGAACTTGGTTGTGTTGAGTTTCTAACACTAATGGGCTAGGATCTAAGCCTGACCCAATTCAGTCTAACCAATTTTTTCCTCTTTATGTAGGTCTCTTGAGAACAATTTCTCATTCATCACTAACTATGCATGTATTTATGCATCATGTATTTACATATGATAACCATGTATTGGTATACGTATTTCATGTTTATACATATAAATTAGCCTATTGATATCCTACAATCCCTCACATGAATGTAAATTATTTGAATAAGATGATAAACTGACTCAGAATATTAGAAAGAATAACTTGAAAGGTTATTGCATCAAGATAGGTAGCTTTCGGCCTTGAACTTTCCACAACGACAATGATCGGATTTACTCGGCTAACTAGCAAACTTAATGTCTTGAACTATTCAGCCTTTAATATAAACCCAAACAATAGGTGCCACACAATCTTTCTTCGAACACCCTTTGTTCTCACGGTTATATTCATTTTGGCCCTGAGCACATCTTGTTTTCTAAGAATGCTCTAGAGAATTTAACCTTCTCAATTCTCATAAAAAAGGTCACCTTTTACACTTACATAGATGATTTCTTATTAAGAGCATCTTGTAATACCATACTTGATCTTATCAAGCTATAAGAATCATTAAAAACATAGTTTAACCTAACTTTTTTACAGCCAGCCCTGATTCACTTTAGGAGTAGGTAAGAGTATTTAACTTTTTCAGTGCTTACATTAAGTTAACATAACTTGGTTGTCCTATTGAACCAAGATCTTGGGATCTCTAATCAATTAGGTTGGGTTGCCATTATGTAACTTTAAATTTATAGGCTTAAGTCCTGTTCCCCTCGAAGATTTACTCTCTTTTTAAACCTTTCGTTAATGGATCTGCAATATTATACTTTGATTTTATGTAATCAAAAGAGATAATCTTATTTGAGAGCAATCATATTACAATATTGTGCCGTCAATGTCTGTGTCGAGACTTACTATTATATAAACAACTCTATGCCTACTAATTTCATATTGGCTATCGCAATATATACATATTAAGGCAAAGGTTTCAGCTAATATGAAAAGTCTTTTAAAAAATTTTGAAGTCATTCCATTTTTTTTTGTAGTTTTACCTAAGGCTATGAACACATATTTCATTATGGATTTGGTTATATCCATTAGTTTAAAAGATTTCCAAAACAATATAGCTCATTTGATAGTAAAGATAAATCCGCTAGTGGATTTTGAGTCTTTAGTATTCGATATCCAATTCATATTATCATATCCTTCAATGCAGTTGGATATCTTGTATATTATAGTTCATAATTTAAGGGGTTTCTCAAATATCCAAGTCCTCTCATGATGTCTTTTCAATGATCCTTTCCAGGAAATTAACTCAGTTTTGCTAACTAAGTATGCTATGTTCGATCTTATGTGATTAATGAAATGTATTAAGCTGCCAATTATACGCAAATATTCTACTTCAGATATTACTTCACTAGTATTTTTCCTTAGATATAAATTTACATCGAAGGGTGTTTTAGCCATATTGGTATCATTGTCACAGAACCTCTCAAGAATCGTATTCACATGTTGATCTTAAGTCAACACCAAGCCATTTTGTGAATGAGAAATTTTAATTCTTAAAATCACATCTACTACACCGATATCTTCCATATCAAACTTATTGGTAAACCATGATTTGGTAGCTCTAATGATCTTGTCATTACCGTCTAAGATTAATGTTCATCTACATATAGACAAACAATGTCATACCCCTTAATCGTATACTTTATTTGTACACATTTATTGTATTTATTAATGCAAAACTTATTTACCAACGTTGTATTGTCAAGTTTTTGATGTCACTGTTTTGGTGCTTGTTTTAAATCATTTAATGATTTAACAAGCCTACACACATTTTCTTCTTGACCTAAAACTACAAACCTCTTAGGTGTACCATATAAATTTCTTTGTCTTCTCTGTTCAGGAAAACTGTTTTAGTATTCATGTGGTGTATTTCAATCTTGTTAATAGCAACAACGTTATATAGCGTCCATATAGATGTTATTCTTGATACATATAAATATTTATTAACTCTCCATAACTTGTTGTTTATATTCTTTAACAATAAGCCAAGCTTTATTTTTATCAATAGCTACATCAACTTTTACTTTTGTCTAAAAAACCATTTACAATTTAATGGTTTTCTAGGATTCATGCCACTCGAGGTACCATCAGGGATTACCAATCCATGGATAAAGTCTCATCTGTTGCTCTGCTTCAAGGTAGTCATGACATTACCTAGGCATGCTAGTACTAGGGCATAACATTTTTTCAAACTTACTATGTCAATGCCTTCATAGAGACCAAGGCTAAACCTAAGTTCCCTTATTGCAAAAAGTTGACATTTTGCAACATGTCTTTCTCTTACCCTCAAGGATTGGGTCATGATCATATCGGTTAAAGACCAAACATAGTGCTCATTCGCAATTAGCAAGATACCCCATATTTTCATGTGTTTATCGAAAGGTCTTCAACCCTTCCATAATTCATATGGTGTCTTGTTCAATTTCTTATGGGGTATTTTCCTTAAATTATAATTGGCCATTAAAATAGTCTCCCCCCACAAGTTCTGAGGTAATCTCAAACTTATCAACAAAGCATTAATCATATCTTTCAACTTTGGTTCTTGCGTTTCGAATACCATTTTATTGAGTTGAATAAGGAGCAGTGAATTGATGAATTATTCCAAGCTATGAATAGAATTCATTGTTGGAAATTTAAAGGAAATCCAATATTGTAAAACGATACGGCAATAATTGAAAAAATAAAAAATTATATCCAAATTGAAATACAAATAAAAATCAAAATGACCAATTACGAAAAATAAATTAACATCAATTAAGTCTAGGTTTAGAATCTCTGACCTTAAAATGATTATTGCCTGCCTCTCTAGTGCTCAACAAATTTGCGTAATTTATCTCCCAAGCCTCCTTGATCATATTGTGATTGGTAGCATATACAATCATAACACAGCAGACCAAAAAGTGGTGATGATCCTTTTCAAATTACAGATCTAGAACAAATTTTTTGGAGTAGAGCAAAAATTCATTTTCAAACCAAATTCACCTATGTATCTTTTAACATTTTCAAATTTTTATCGCCATTTAAAACTATTAAAAACTTCATAATTACAAAGTAGAGATTATGGTTACAAATGGATTTAAACAGCTCATATTTATAAATAAAAATAATTGAAATTGTTCACACTTAGAAATATCTTATAGAACTCGATCGGGTCGAGTTTGTAACACTAATAGGCTAGGCTCCAAGCCTAACCCGATTCAATTCAACAAATTTCATCTTCTTCATGTAAGCTCTTAAGAACAATTTTTCATTCACCACGGATATCAATTATGCAACGTATTTATGCACTATATATTTATGTATGATAACTTACGTATTGATATACATATTTTGTATTTATACATATAAATTGACCTATTGATATCCTATATATAATTCATAATTAAAAAGGGATTTCCTTTTTTCTTTCTTTCTTACTTTCCTAACCATTTTACTTTTGTTTTTTGTACAAGAGAAACAGTTCAAGGCTCTAGATCGTTGTTAGATTTTATTTTATTTAGTAAAGCCAAGCACATCAAAGCATAGCTACATAGAGTCAATCCTCATCATATGAATAACAAATGACGGATAAGTAAACTCAATAGTAATACTACATTCATTTTACAGTTTGCATTGTCAATGTCATTAACCACTAGTGTTACCAAGGCATGCCATTCTAGCCTGGATGATAACTCTGGATAGCCTATCAACTAAACAAAGGATTAGTTCGTGGGGATTGTCCCTTTTTAACACTAATTTTGATTTGTGTGATGAGGTGTTGGAGAATAGAGATCATTTATTTTCATCTTGTTCTTTCTCAAAACACATTTGGTAGCAGTTATCCAGTTGTTTGACATTCGTAGAGCCTCATCATATAGATAACAAATGACCGTAATTAAACTCAATAGCAATACTGCATTCATTTTACAGTTTGGATTGTCAATGTCATTCACCACTAGGGTTACCAAGGCCTGCCATTCTAGCCTGGACGATAACTCTGGATAGCCTATCAACTAAACCAAGGATTATTTCGTGGGGACTGTCCCCTTTTAACACTAATTTTGATTTGTGTGATGAGGTGTTGGAGATTAGAGATCATTTATTTTCATCATGTTCCTTCTCAAAACACATTTGGTAGAAGCCACTCCAGTTGTTTGGCATTCATAGACAGCTTGGGGATTGGTCATATGAGTTTAATTGGATGCGACGAAGATCTAAGGGAAAGAAAGGCATTAATTACAGTTATGCTAAGACTAAGACTAGAATGGTGTGCCTTTCTTTATTTTTTTTGGCTGGAGTCTAGAGTGAAATATGTAGCAGAATTCCATGGCATAGACATGAAGGCAAGTTCTATTGCTATACTTTTAAACTATAAACAATTTAATGTTTTTACAAATTCAAGTAAAAATATAATAAAAGAAGACAAAAGTGTTCAAATAAATGCGTATAACAAGATGGATGGGAATTAATGGCAAATTAGGATATATGTATATATATAAGAAACTAGTTAATATTGCAGTGCATGGTGCAAGCAGAAAAGTACTGTATACATGTTCATGACTGCTTCAAGTAGATATTAAATTATTAATATTAATGCACGGGCGCATTTTCAGTCACCTCAGCATTTTCCACATCATCACAACTGACAACACTTGCTACTGTTACAATAACTTAACATACAGTTCTCTTATCTGCCTTTTTACACTTGCAAGAAACAACAGGTAAATTTACATATCTTCACTACTCTTATTCTACCTTAGAGAGTGGGAGCGAAGAAATTTTCTAAAATTGACCTCCTTCGAAACTCTGACCAAACTGCCAATTAGCCGGCACCACGTTGTGGCTTGTCACAGTTCTACCGTCACTGGTCGTGACTTGGAGAGACAGGCTCTGACCATTAAGGTAGGAGTTGCTCTGCCAGTTCTGGCCCCAGTTTCTAGACATGGATTGCCACCCTGTTTTGGACCCTTTGATGGACACTGCCTTAACGTCTCCTGCACCGCCGACGTTGGTAATCAAGACCAGGTTGAAGTAAGAGTGTCCATTGATTGTGAATCTTATTCCTCCTTTCTTCGCACATGGCACCCTGCCAAATCCACCCAAACTACATCAACCGGTATCTAAATTATTACTACTTCATATCCACGAAAAAAAATTTCTCCGAATCTAAATTTTAGGTAGTCATTATTATTCAATGTTAACCATTAGTGTACTAATGTTTTATCCACAAAACTATAAAGAAAATCATACTGCATGCATGAAACATGTTTCAATAATCCTCTTACCTTCTATAGACAACAGGCACAATTCCAGCTCGGTATTGGGCAAGTTGCAAGAAGGCTGGCTCTGCCAAATCAAAATGTTGGAGAGGAGGATTGCACCACCCACCATTATCATTAGATAAAGCAAAATTAGGAGGGCAGAAGTTTGTAGCGGTGACGGTAATGGTGCCAGAGAGGCACCATTTGGGATCATCATTGCATCGCATCTCATAGCAAGCTCCACAACTGAGGCCATTGTTGAACAATGCTGTACTTAGTGCTGCAGTCTTTGTTCCATACCCTTGACTGTACAAGTTCCCGTAGCCACATGCACCTCCTGTAAATATTCACCAAAAAAAAAAAAACACTCCACAGATTATTAGCAAAAGATATTTAAATTTTCAAAAAAAAAAAAGACAGAAAGAGAGAGTGTGAATTATGTTTGAGATTGAGTAGTAACGTGTGGCACTCACCCATTGTGCCAGAGGCATCATCACCGCCGTAGAAAGTGGCATGCGCATTTTGCCAGCCGCCATGTGCTTCAGCAATCCCATGCAAGTTTAAGCTAAAGAAGAGAATAGAGAGAAGCATGGCCGAGGAAAATGTCAGACCAATAATTTTAGGTAATAATGCTACAGAGAAAAAAAGGAGCTGAGATGTTGGATGCAGATTATAGATTTACCCTGGGTACTGTGTACAGAGGGGCTTTAAATAGGGTTTGCATTTATAGGTAGAGCACACGCCTGCAGGTTAGCAATAGATAGTAGCTAGGCTGGGTTAGGAAATAGGAAGAGGCGGCCAAAGCCGCGAATGGATTTGAATTGAGGAAATCGAGAGAGCACATGCAGAGCACAGACATGCACCGGTTGTGGTTGAGCTCAACAACCGTGGTCCATAGTCCACATGCATTCATCTGTATCTTTTGCTGCTTTACAAAATTATTGCATTACTCCTTTTTTTTTTTTTTCTGGGCTGACAATATTTGGTTTTCCTGTTTAATTAATGGATTTCGCTGAATACAGACTTTGAAGCTGATTTGGAGTTGGCAGACATGAGACACGCATGCATGCAAGCTGATATGGCCCGAATCTGTTGGAAGTTAGATCTCCTTCCCTGTCATTCACATGCCCCATGGGATGGGAACCGACATGTATTAATTAATTATTAAATAGTTAAGCGATGACGTGGAATTATTGAGCGGCCAACTACGATGGCGCCCAAAATTTAGGTATGCTTACATATGTGGCAGATGGTGGTTACGTGGCATCCATAAATGCAATGCAATTGGGGAGTTGACAAGTACATGCACACATGCATGCAGATTCCGGCAACAATTACGGTGCTTCCTTCCTCCAAACTTCGCTAATTAATGATAGATGAATTTTACTGATGTTAATTGGTTCAAATAGTTTGATACTCCTTTTTTAAAGTAAAATTTAAATTAGAATCTTGTGAACACAAAAACTTAGTACTAAAAAAGTTTCAGTTCAATAATTTTAATTTATGATTATAAATAATTATATTGGAATTTATTTATGAAATATAATTTTAATATATAATTTTTTAGTGTATATAATATACACATATATATTAAATATATATAATTTTAATATATATTTATATAAAATAGATATATAAAATATTTTAAAAAATAAATAAAAACTTTAAGAAAGAAACAACTGTAACCAAATAAGTATTTATCTAAATCATTTCTCTCCGTCCAACCCACTTTAAAAATAAAATCTTCTCATATATAATAGATATTTTTGAAATTTGGAATTGATGATATTAAAACAGCAATATGAGAATGAATGAGTTGATTGATATTGATATCTAAAAAATGTATTATGATAAAATAAAACATTTGTCTATCTGTGTCTAATTTTTCTTGTGAGCTACAAAAAGCCGAATCCAAATCTTTTCGCATCTGAAAATAACAAAATTAATGTAGCTTTCTTTTCTCGTAAGCAACAAGCAATAATTAGTATGTGAGTGTTTAATTTTTTGATGAGACCATAAACCCCGGTTCGATGGTACTGCTATGGATGTGAATAATGGGATGCTACATCAACTCAAACTATCGCACTCACTCTTGGGTCTCGTCTTGCTTTGGTGAAAGTTTAAACGCAACGCAAAAGCATGGAATCCCCAACCACAATAGTCTATATATATATATATATATATATATATATATACACACACACACACATGCATACATACATATAGACAACGCAAAAGCAATGTCTATCTATATACACACACACGCATGCATACATACATACATACATAAAGAATTTCCACGAAAGATGGTTGGAGTATGAGACCAATTTGGACACTCTCACTACAACAGACGCAATTATCCAAGATGCGTAAAATTCTTCTGACTTGATTCTCATCTGAGCTAACCATCAGTTTCAACCATTATAACATACGTAAAGAAATTAAAATCTCCCAATTTGAATATTCTTAGCTTAATTAGCCTTAATACCAACAGTCTTATTCCTGGAAAAATCTTACACATCGCCTTCAATATGACCCAGGATAAAATAAACAAAGACTGCCATGCCATGCTCTGCCCCAACCCAACCCAACCCAACCCAGAAAGTATATAAAGGGTAGAGCCTCATTAAGTGGATCGCACAACATAACAAATTAAGCGGCAAAACATTGTTAATTAAACGCAAACTTAACCGGAAGGGGAAGGGGAAGGGAATCATGGGCAGATGTGCAAAATCAAAAAAAGTGAGATCGATGATGGTGTTGCTTGTTTCCATGTTGGTGGCAGTCCCTCGTCATGTAAATGGTGTCATAACATGCGAACAGGTCACTTACTAATTCCATGCATTGGGTATGGGGTGTTGGGTGGGACAGTGGCTCCAACTTGCTGTATCGGCATTAAAACTCTGGACGCTGCAGCCAAAACCACAGAAGATCGCAGGAAGAAATGCAACTGTATTAAGGAAATCCCAGGACTCAACTACGACCGCGTTAACGAGATCCCTCAAAAATGTGGAACTACTTGTCCCTACAAGGTCACCCCTGATGTGGATTGCTCTAAGTATGTAATATTATTTTGTCCATCTGCTTCCTTATTTCTTTTTTTATTTTTTTTTCTATATAATTAGTAGCTAATAGCAAACTTGAGAGAAATTATTAACTTTTCATCTACTGTTGATTTGTTAAATAAATAACTGAATTTATCCCTGCTTTTAACTAAATGCATGATTTTTGCTGCTGCTGCTGTAGGGTGAACTGAGCAGACTGACCCTGCAACTGCAAGGGTATCAACAATATATAATTTCCGTGAACAACTAGAATCTATCTATCAATCAATCAATCAATCAAATAAGCCCATGTTCTGATTATGTAGTTCAATCTAATATATGGTAAACTTGTTCCAAGTATCGTCAAGCCTGCTAGTACTACAAATACGGCAATACCATATAATGTTATGATGAATATTTATGCTCTGTTACCGCGCATTAGACAAAAAACGCATCCTTCAATCCTTAGAAAGGTAGTAATTAATTAAGATGAGCAAAACATTTTCGTCTTCCAACTCCAATGCTAGCCAATATTTATATTATATAATATATATATATATATA
>JBBYHO010000006.1:16844163-16884838 GCA_038382025.1 Adansonia gregorii | reverse complement strand
CGCGAAGGTAGACCATAGTTAGTGAGGAGAAATTTTTGGCTAGATCATTCGAGTCAATGCGGTGACTCACCTTCCCGACGAGGCACAACGCGTTAGAGAGACTGGAACAGGCAGTAATTCATAAGGCACTTTTAGCCCTCCATATGCCATCTGTAATAAAGAGGCACACTGCTTAAAGTATAGGGCAGTGTGCGAAGGATTTAGAAACTAACCTGATCACTGCCTTGCAGAAAAGATATGTTGCTATACACAATTTCCTGGACAGACCGTCAAAGAGAATGATAAGGATCTTGTATTCAGAAGCCCTACCATTACCGGGCCGGGAGTCTTCGGACCTGCCATCGTAAGCGCGCTGCAGATATTCATGGTTGGGGTGATAATTCAGGTCTACTGTCCAGTGTTGATCTCAGCTACATCAGTTAATTCTGCTTTGCCTTCCTTGGTTCTCTGAACGATCATGTCTTGTGCCATCAGCTCTTATTCATCCTTGTGCTCATTGTTATGATTACGCTCTAATTAGTGTTTCTTCCTCCTCGGCTTGAGCCTTTTAAACCGGCTTTTTACCGTCATGCACTGCTTTCCCTTCCCACCTAGATGCAGTTACAGCCAGGACGGTGTCTGGGATGTTTTGTTTTAGCTCCAACTGAAGCTTCCCCTCATCGCCCATGGCGCCATCTTGTCTTCAAGAACTGCAGCACTAACCAGAGAATCTAAGCCTGAAGATTGACATGCCGGGGCCTGCTTAGGGCTTTCTAGATTTTCCGCTTCTTCAACTCTGGGAAAAGATATACAGGGAAGATAGAAGCAAAGGAGTATTATGATACATGCCGCAATGAAAAAATAAAAAAATTTCATGCCAAATGATGAAAATAATGCAGCATTGTCAAATTCATTGACTTCTTACAAAGCAGAACTCAAACCGCTGACTGGTAGCAAGGGTACCGGTAAAATAACGTCGCATGCAAAAAAGATTTTCATCCGTCTACTTGCTCACATGCGTGCGAAACTAATGAGCATTGGCACATATAAGGGATTACTTACTCTTACTTACAACAAGGATTCAAAGAACCATCTTCCTCTACGAAGAACACCTGTTCTGTTTTCCTAAAACCATACTTATTATTCTTCAAATATAGTTTTGATAACCTTTGTAGTGGTTTTAGTAGCCTTGATTATAATCTCAATATCATTTAATATAATTTTGACAAACAATTTTTATATACATTTTAGATAAATCCTAATATAATTTTGATAACTTTTAATTTAATTTCAAGAGCCTTCGTAAAAATTTTGATAAATTTTTTTATAGTTTTAATAACATTTCCAACAGTTGTGGTACCTTTTGATACATAAACTAGAGTAACAAGGGGAGAAATATTAAACTTATTGCAAATATTGATTCATCATCTCAGGTTCATAGATTTACATTGTCACACATTACAAATATAATCAACACAAATTAATATTTCCACGATCTTTTTCAACAGCCTCTCACCAAGAGAGTTCATTAAAACGGAAAAGTGAATTGAGTTAAAATTTCCTTGGCTTTGCAACTATGGTGGAATGCTTCAAAATGTGCAAACTGAACTGTCCACCTTTCTCCGCTGTATCAATCTTTGAGTGTCCTGGGGGAGGCAAGAGCTCAAAATTCTGTACTAAACGACCCAAAGTAATACCAAGGATAGGCAATGCAAGAATAATCCCAGGGCAACTTCTTCTCCCGACACCAAATGGGAGGTACCGGAAGTCATTGCCATTGGCCTCAACCTTAGATTCCTCTTCCAAGAACCTCTCAGGCCAAAATTCCTCGGGATTTTTCCAGTTAGCAGGGTTGTTGGCAAGCCACCATGCGTTTACCAATATTTTGCTCTCAGCAGGGATATCATAGCCACCAAGTTTAGCATCATGGAGGTTCATGTGGGGTACAAGTAGAGGAATTGCCATCCGTAACCGCAAAGTCTCCTTGATCACAGCCTGAAGGTATGGAAGTTTGTGGGTGTCAGGTTCAGTGACCTGGTTACCAGGTCCTAGAACAGTGTCAAGCTCATGGCGCAGCTTCTCCTGAATTTCAGGGTGGTTCACCAGCTCCGCAATGCCCCATTCGATCGACCATAGTGTCGTCTCAATTGCTGTAGAACAGAGGAAATTATACTCAACAATGCTTTACAGGACATAATAATTTGTCCCCTCATCCTGAACAGTTGAAGCTGAGTTTTTTTTAAAACGGGTACCCATGGTTTGGATTAAAAAAAACTTAAAAGTTCCTTTATTTAGTTTTTATAAATGCCTACGTTTAATGTTTAATTGAGTTAATGGAATTTAATATTGGAAATAAAACTAAAAAATTATACTATTTCCATCTCAAATATATATATTGCCTTGGTTGCATACATTTAGTTGCTTTTCAAATTAATGTCTCTTTCATAAAATCTAAGAAAAAGCATTCATACTCTTTTATTGTCCACAGCTATAATTCTTTTTTCATTCCTTTCTATTTCAAGCGAAAATATTTTTATAATAAGTGAAAGTCATCATTTAATTTAATCTACTTTAAAATTCTGTAAAATCGAAATTAGACAAAATATAAAAGTAAAGACAAGTACTGGCAGAAGTTATACTATTATATCAAATTCAAGAACATATTTCCCTAACAGTTAATAGTAGTACAAATTTATCGACAAGCCAGTAACTGTATCGATTTATTAAAAAAAAGCCTGTAATAATAAATGTTGTTTTTTTATACTTTTTGTGGGGTGATGGGTGCATTGCCCATGGTGAATTCTGACCAGACATCTCATTATGAGTCATGACGGCAATATTAATTTCATTCTTGCCCAAAAGTTGACATGAAATGGGTGTAACAGTTGTGTAAAAAAAATTGGTTTACTTTTAGTGTAATTATTATGAAGGAAGAAAATAAAACACCTTAACTAGTCGCAACTGACAACATTAGTAATACTAGCACAATGAAGATGACAAGATAGGCTTAGTTATAGACAGGATAAATCAACAGTTCGGGAGGACAAATAAACAGTTCAGTTCAGCTAATAGGATAGGACAGGATAGCATAAAACATACCCGCAACATTGATATTCTCGACAATATAGAGAACGTTGTCCTCGTTGATCTCCCCCTTCTGTTGAGCATCCAAAATATGATCTATGGCGCACTTCAATCCTTCGTTGTTCATGCTTTTTGTGCTTCCCAGTTTCCTGAAATGAATTCCACCGCACGATTAATTTTTATACTAAATTCACAATCAAACGAAACCCCCCACAAACACAGACATGTTTTTCCAAAGAAAATTAAGAAACAAAACAATTGCATACTTTCTCTCTTCCACGAAGTGGTCCTTGAAGAGCTGCAACCTCCTCTCCTTAACCTCCTTGCAAATCTTCAAATAGCCTCTCAGGAAGGGCCTCAAGATGGGAATAAAATCTCCATAATTGTACTCAAAACTCTGAGCCAACCGACTCCTCTCTCCATTCAAAGCCTTGAGCCTAACAAACAAAGGATCATCCTCACTCTCGAATCTTTTGTCAAACATGATTCTGTACATGTTATTGTACATCATCAGCTGTAACCTCCTTCTCAGGATTATTCCGTTGATGGTTGCCTCAGGATTGTTCTTGACATCCTCCACTACACGACCAGCCTCGTCCTCCCATCCGAACCTGTACTGCTGGACAACCTTGTTGGTGAAAAATGGGACGGTCATGATCCGCCTCATTTTCCTCCAGTGCTCACCATACACCGTGAACACCATATCTTGACCCTTACCCGTGAATATATCAAACACCACGTTCCGGGTTCTTGATCCGAACTCCACTCCCTGCGTGTGGAGAACCTCTTTTGCGAGCTCTGGTGAAGAGACCACCACCAGATTACGCTGGCCCATTCGAAGTAAAAATATGTCACCAAATTTCTTGGCTAAGTCTGTCAGGTTACGGTGGTTCAAGTCATCACCGACTTGGAGCCAGTTGCCGAACACCGGCACGGGCAAAGGTCCAGGAGGTAGTTTGTACCGCTTGCACCGGAGTTTAGAGATGGTGATGGCTATTAACACCGCCACGAAGAGGCCTAAAAGGGTCTTCTCCAGGAGGAGGAGATCCATTGGGGGTGTGGGTGTGACTTTTTTTGCTGGGGGGGGGGGTTAGTGTAGTGCTAGAAAAAGAAAAACTAGTGGGTGAAGGGGAATTTGCGAAGGGGAGCGAGCTTTATAGAGAGGCAAAGGGGAAGCAATGGGTTTGGATTGAATACTGGGCCTACAGTAGGCGTTAGGTGGGGGCTTGTGGCTGTGGTCATGTGTAAGTTGGGGAAAGCGGATCAGCTCGGAACTTTTGGACGCAGTTTGATTTGACTGCGCAATTGTTGGATTTGTACAAGATCCGAGCAAAGCCATTGCGAGGGAAGGGAGTAGGTGAGGGGGTTGGTGAAGAGAAAAAAAAATATAGTCTTCGTTTGAATACATATTCTTATAAATTATATTATTAATATCTATATATATATTCTCATTTGTCAAAGTTTGTTGCAATATTTTGTATTTTTTTAATCTAAATAGCTAGTGGTAGACGCTTTCTCAGCAACTGCGAGCAAGCTACCAGAGGCGGTGGGTGCGTGACATATTCACAGAATTAAATTTGAATAAACATATTATAACACATATATATATATAAAAGAGATTAATTGTAATTTAGTAGAAGATAGAGGATGGGAGCAAGTATGATTGTGTATTTGATTGATTCGATTAAAAAAATTTTAAATTAAATTAATTGATTTAGTTAAAAAAATTGATTGAATTGATTGATATTTTTAATCATAATCGAATTAGTCGAACTAATTAAATTTCTATCGATTTAGTCGGTTTAGTTCGATCAAATCGATTTATTGAGTCTTGAGCTAATAATTATATATTTGATTTAAAAATAAATTTAATTAAGTTATTAATATATATAAATATATAATTATATAAATATTAATTATTAAAAAACTTAATTAATTCGATTAATTTAATTAATAATTTTATTAATTAATAATTAATCTAATTAATTAAATAAATTAATATAAAAGTTAACATAACTATTAAATAATTTAATTAAATCAAATTAATTAAATTTTATTTATTAAATTAATTTAAATTGACTTATACACAATTTTACGAGCGAAGAGGTTAGGGCTGCCTAAAGCCCTAAACTCTCTCATTTTATCTCATCTCATGTCAGTTGTGCTACATCTTGTTCATGGAGCAGGGTGAACAAGAGATGCGCAGGCAGACACATGTACATGCTGGATCTACCACCGCTTTTAACTTTTTAATTTCATTTTCCGCCGGACTCTAGGTACCGGAACCCTTCAACCCATAATAGTAACTTTTAAGTTTTATAACTGCCATCTACTAATTTATATCATTAATAAAATTCATCTTTTATTTTATGATTCAAATAATATTAATTAAAACATACCTTACCTTATTTATGTTTTAAAAAATTAAATTAAAATTTTGAATATAATATTTATATTAAGCTTGGCCTTATCAATGGGTATAGGTTAAAAATTTTTGGTTTAACATTTAAAAAAATTATTGCATTTAACACATGACTTTTTATAGTAATTAGAAAAATTAATGTATTAATTAAATTTTTAGTGATTTAAATTACAAAAAATTTTATGTATTTATATTTTTGTTAAAAGTATTATAAATTTTTATAAAATTATACATAATAATTTAGTTTACACAAACAAATCTAACACAACACACATAAATTTTTCTTGAAATTAAAAATTATGACAAATAATATAAAATAGGGATGAATTTTAATGCAATACAAATACAATATGAAAAATTAAAATACAATAAGAACACAGTACAATACATTACCTCATAAAATACATAAAATGAATATAGAAAATAATATGGATGTACAAATTTTTCCTTTCTTTTTTCCTTTTTTCTTTTCTTCCTTCCCTATAAAAAAGTTAAAATACACAAAATAAACCTTCAAACACCGTAAATATCATTGCTCAATCGTTCCCAATATGAGTGATTAAAATTGAAATTGTTATAGATTCAATTGAAAAAATTATTCTAATTGCCTAAAAATAAAATATTCTTTTAATATATTTATATTTTTTTAATAAAAGTTAGGTATTAATTTAAAATAAAGTGTTGCCCACTTCAACGCATATGGTTCTTTCTTTTTAATTGAATGTATCTTTAAATTAATTGACAACTAAATTATATTAAATAAAAAGTATTTATTTAAATCATATTTATTTTTGAATGTCATAATACTCATTGATATGAATGTAATTATATTTGATTAAATAAAAAATTAAATATATGAAAATTAGTTACATTTTCAAAAATCCACATTCTTTTTATGATTTTCGTGGAAGGTATTTTTTGGGAAAAAATCAAAATTCATTTAAAAATCTTTGCCTTTTCTCTTTGCGTTTTGTTCGCAATGTTTCGTTTAAACTTTTTATTTAAAAAATTTTTATTTACCTTTTAACTTCAAAGAAATAAATATATGTTATACACTATTATTATTATTATTATCCAATATAATAACAAAATTCTTGTTATTTAAAAATAATTTTTTAAAAAAAATTCCGAGTAAATAACCCCTCGCATGTCAACCATTCTTTTAAAAATTTTTTAACTATGGGCGGAGATATTTTGAAACTTACTGTGATATTTTTATTTGCAAATAATTGTATCTTCACTTATTTACTTGATGTCATATCATGCTTAGATAATTCTAAGTTTTTTAATTTATTATTTAATTTCTAAATATTAATAAATTATTTATTATTTTTCTTAGGTAATTGGTGTCATAAATATATCATTAATAATATTTCTCTTATTTATCAGAATTAATCCTTCTTAATTACTTTGTTTTGTAGTGCCGTTCAACATTGATATCCTTCCATCATCCATGACTTGGTTGCTTCTCATACTCGTATTACATGACAATAGTATTTTTTTTTCTTTTCTTTATATATTAGGGGGAAAAAGGTAGAATGCTACACATTAATGCATTGACTGAATCGTTTTGTCAACTCTATTTTAGTGACAATATTTTGAGAACTGTTATAACCCTAAATTATTATTGCATATTGAAAATACAAAATATTAAAAACTTTTTATGATTTATATATATAAATGTATTTTTAGTGTGTAAATTTATATATTATTAATAAATTATATGATATTAAATAAGATTATTTATATTTATTTTTATAAATTTTTAAAATTTTATTTACTTACTAAGGATATGACATCATAGGTATGAATCAGTAAACCAATTTCGGCTGATACTTTTGTCTTTATCAAGTATTACTTAAATAGAATTATCGAAGCTAAGTCGGGCACGAAAGTGGTAATGACGATTATGAAGAACGTTCAAAAAATGGTTGAGGATGGGGCCACTTCCAAGGCTCACCTACTACCGTTGAAATGGACGTGGACCTAAATTAACGTCACCTAACTTCCAACTCCGAACAGAGGCTAAGCGCTTAAGCCGGAGCGGAGCTGTGGCCACCATCACCTCATGTCACGTCCAATGAATGATTAACAGCACCTACGCAACACCCGAATATTAGATCACAAATTATTCACAACATCAACCAACTCATCTACTTGCTTGGTAAAAAACAAAAATGAATAATCTAAGTAGATTAATATTTTAGGCCGGCTCCTTTCTCATTGGCCAAAAAAAAGCTGAGTTTATATATACATATATATGTATATATATGTAGTTTGCAATTCCAATTTTGAAGGTATTGTTTCATATATATATATATATATCATTGATAAAATTTTGAACTTCACAATCAGTCATTGTCATATGTTATTTTTATTTTTTAAAATATGTTATATAACTCAACTTTTTAATTGTTAAATGTTGATAGAATTTTTAAATTTTATTAATAATATAACCAAGAGACAATATTTGTTTTATTTAATAGCAGTACAAGAATAAGAAAAAGTTAGAAGTTATAGTAACGAGAAGATTCCTAGAAGTGGTGCTTCGTTTCAAGTATTCCTTGATTTGTGTCTTCTTTCCTTCCTTTCCTCCCTTGTGTGTTGTAATAGCAAAGCAAGGCAAGGCAGGGCAGGGCAAGCGTGACTCTAGAAGTCTCATTTCATGCATTTTTTTATGTATAAAAAAAATCCTCATGCATCTTTTTGCCCTCCATCTATGTATTTTTGTATTTTGGAAATCTATTTATTTTCTGTTCTCTCATCTGAGGGCCTTTGTCCTCGGTTCCGTATATACACACACACAAGTGTGACGTGTGTATAGCTGGGTTCTTACACCCCAAATTAACAAAAGCTCAAAAGTTTGTTAATTAATTTCAGTTTGAATGAGTACATATGATAACCATAACAAAAGTAGGATGCTCCTCCAGCTCTGGTACCTCGCCAGCCTTCTTTATGTCCACTTCAATAGGTCATTAATTTCCCCTTTGAGTTTTGAATTTCGATCCTAGATAAGGGATGTTGTAACAACTCACGAGAACAATGACGATGTTGCTAGGCGTTTCTAATTTATCTAAATTTTATTACTTTTATTATTATTTGAAAAGATAAATGTTATTATTTAGTTTATCAATCGGTTGTTAATTTTATCATCAACATAATATTTTCATTTTGAGTCTGTAAATAAATTCTTATATATCTATATTGATGTCAACTAATTAAGCCGACTTTAATCAAAATTAGTTATGGAGGTCCAGTTTTTCTGATTTAAAACTCTTAGCCGTTGTCAACTTCTTACTTCGTCTTATTCACACATTTCCACCAATATAAAATCTACCAAAAGGCCCAAGGGAAGAGGTTAAAATGCCAGTTTGAAACATTTACATGAAGAAAGCTGGTTAACTTATTCTGCTAACTTCCTTTGCAGCCTTTGCTTGGTTATATTGCTTTAATATTAATTCCAGTTGTTGAACACTTTAATTAATTTCTTGGATATACAATCGTCAAGACTAGGAATACAATCGGCTTCAAGTTCTTGATTCCTGCTAAAAACTCAGTCATACGCATGCAGGTGATCTAATGGGTGAGATCCAGCAACAAATTTTTGTTTTTAATTTCAAAAAATTTATCAATACTAAAACATTTCATTCAGCAGGGTCGTTCATATATATATATATATACACACACACATACACACACTCTTTAACCTAGCTATATATAGCGGGATGAAAAGAAGTTAGTATGTACAAACAAGGATCAAACAGTCTGCATCTTAATATATGTCATTGCAGTGAAAGCTGAAAGGTAAGACGCATAGGGTGAAAGAAGCTAAAGTGCAGAAAATTGTTGTAATTATTCTAGTATAATATTTTTCTTTTTGGATAATTGGAATTTTATTCCAACTCCAAAAGAAAAAGCACGATTAACCTACTACAAGGAGAAACTTAGGGTAAGCCTTAACATTTAACTTGGGTGGCTTATACCTAGCTGACTACAAAGAGAGGTATTAATAACAGTGAGATATTTTCAACAAAACGAAATCTGGCTTTAACTGCATTAGCTATCATTTAAACAGATCATTGGGGCTTCTTTTCCTGTTAGATTGCTTTCGAGAGTTTTTTTCCCACCAAATAAAGTAAATTGTGGTTGTCCACGCAAATCAAAACAGCAAGGATTTAAATGTTTTACCCATAAGGTGCAAAATAGCCCACAGTATGCCAATGTATGAGGTTGCTAGTAACTAGGGAAGTTGCAAGTACTTTAGCTAAACTTGTGAAGAGAGTGGACACCCAAAGAAAAAATGGTCCCTGCATTCGTCAATCTCCTGACATCGTAGACAAGTTGTAGATTAAGCAAGACCCCATGAAAGCACCCTCGCCAGCGTGCTAAGCCTTTGTTCCAAGATGGAAGCCAAGTGATGAAAGAAAATTTAGAGAACATTAAATGAGAACCATGCCATGTCATGCCACGGCACCCTTGTATGCTTTGATCTCAAATGCTGCCATGTATATGAAATCGAGAAAGAGCCATCCTTTGAAACAACCAACTTAACATTATCCACAGCATCATTTGAAAAGACAAGCAATGTTTGAGCTAATTCTCTGAGCTTTAGGATCTTTCTCCACTCCCAACTACATGGTTAGGGAACCTTGGCTTGCCAGAACCTAGTTGAATTTCTCAAGCCCAGCCCACCTTCATTTTTGAGATTACAGATCATATCGCAGCTAAATTTTGCACCCCTTGTGTTAGTTTCCCTGCCTTTCCATAAGAAGGCAGAACATAGTTGGTCAATTTCGCAAGAGAACCGTGTGGCAGAATGAACATGGAGAACCAAAAGTTGTTAAGGCAAAAGAGAACTGCTTGTATAAGCTGCAGTTGCGCATCGTAGGAAAGCCTTTGAGAGGACCGACTATTGATCGCTTGAAATTTTTGGTAAAAAGGTATCACGCTGTTTCAGTCAATCTACTCGAGATTAATGGGATTCCCATATACCTCACAGGGAGGTTGCCCATCTTGAACCATGTTCTCTATTGAATGGCTTGAAGGACTAAGGGATTAATATTAGAAATCCTGGAAGCACCATGTTCTCTATTCAAACTTAGCATTGTTTAATTCCAAGCCAGATATATGGCAGGAATCCTGGAAAATGGATTGCAGATTTAGGATTGATTCTTTCCTACCATTTGTAAATACCATGAAGTCATCTGCAACAAAGGCGGTTCAGATTCACTCTCTTACAAGGTGATAGACAAGCGTACTTGCTAAAATAGCTATATTGAGCTCGGATGACAAGACATCCATGATGATGACAAAAACGTAGGGAGAGAAAGGATCTTCCTACCTAATATCTTTAATTCCAGGGAAGAAATCTTCCTAGTATAATAATAGCATCAAGTATAATCTTAAGAAAACTCCAATCAACACAGTCAAATGCTTTCCTTAAATCTATCTTGACTGTCATTCCTGGAGATATTTAGTACGGTACTCCTTTACCTGCCTTGAGCAAGTAGAGTGTTGTTTGCAATGCTTTTTCCTTCGACAAATGCCAACTGATTTGCATTGATTAGGTCAAGTAAATTTTTTTTTTTAATAACGTATCAAATATAAATTTGATAATTAGATATAAAAATTAAAATCATCATTAATTTTTTAAAAGGTATAATTATATCATCTATATAAATTTATTTTTTTAAGATTATCTTAAATTTAATTAAAGCACCTTAAAAGAATAAGTTTTGATCTACATTCAAAACTAAATTCGAGAGTTTGGTTATGTATGTGGAAGAATCAACACCCCACAATATTTGTCACAAAGACAGTACCTAATTAATCTAATGTTGAACTAAATATCTTATAGTTTAAAAGTCTTGATTTATTAATCGAATATTTAAATAAAAAAATATATTTTAAGAAATTTTCTATTATACTGGTGGAATACCCAAGAAATTTTTTTTAACTCAAGAGGATCTAAAGAAATCCATTTACTTCCTCAAATTGACTATATGGTCGAATTTATTTTAATATTTTATGAAAAAAATTAAAAAAAATCTAAATTTTATCTAAACATCTAATTTATTCATTTTTAATTGAAAATTAAATATTGAAAATATTTTTCAAGAAATTCTCTATCATGCTAGTGAAATTTTGAAAAATATCTCTTCACCTCAAGAGTATTCAAAGGAATTCATTTGCTTCCTTAAAATGACTCCGTTGTCGGATTTATTTTAATATTTTATGTAAAAAAGTAAAAAATTTTAAAATTTTATTCTTATTTAATTAATTTTTTATTAATGAAAATTAACAAAAAAATCTTTAATATTAAAAATTATTGAACAAACTCTCCATCATACTGATAAAATTTAATCAAAAGTCTCTCACCTAGAAAATTCTTAGAAGTCAACTATTTGCAACTTTCTCGAGTTCCACTGTCGGAAAGATCTCAATTAATTTTAGCCTAAATTAATTGTTATAAAAGATTTATTAAGACTTGCCATTATAAAATATATATATATATATACTTATTGAAATTTTTTTCTAAATAAATGAAATAAGTACATAAATAAAAATAATAAAAATAATAAATAAATAAATAAAATAATAAACCATCAAAATAAAGTAATAAATATTTAGTAAGACTACAAAAACTTTTAAAATAAAGTGAAAAATTAATAATAAAAAAATAAAAAAATTGAAATCATATAGGTCTAAACCTACATGGACCCACGTAGGCCCTAATTTAAGGGCTATGTTGCAACTTGCGATGTTCCTTTGTAATAGAAAATAAATTAAAAAAAAAAAACTTTCAAAGCGCTTAAGCAAATTTAAAGATCCTATATACAACTATCAGGAATTTTAATTGACTGTCAAGAAATTTCAAGGAGTTTCGATCGTCTAAAATTATAGATTTTTTGTTAAAAATATTTCTTTTTCAAACTTGATAGGAATGACTTTCAACTTTTATTAAATTTACAGAATAATTTTTGAAGAAACTATTTTCATAGATCAAAAATTTCACATGGTCACCGAAAACTAAATTAAAAAAATCTAGATTTTTAACCCTTTTTTAAATTTAAAAAAATTATAAAAATTTTCTATGAAACTAAGAATAATAAGAATAGTGTTGATGTTACAAACAAGGAGAAAGAAGGAAAAAATTAAAGAAAAACTTAAAAATTTACTTAAAGAAAAACACGAAGCCTCTTTCTCAAATCCAAACTTTTCAGAATAATCTATCAAAAAATTTTCTTTTTTTTTTCTTTTTTTTATGTCCTAATCAGAATTCTTGAGTCCTATTTATAAGGGAGATTGATGGATCAAGTATTAAAAACTAGAATCACTCACCAATATCTTTTTCCAAATTTACAACAAACATAAATAAAATCTCAAAATTTTAGTCCTTAATTAATTTCAAATCCCCAATTTAAGTCAACATTTGATTCCAAATTCCAATTAAATCTCTAAAATCAACCTTGAATATTTAATTTTAAATCTAATATATTTTTCAGACTTGCTATTTCAGCTCCCTATTTTTTTCAACTTTAAAAATTAAAACAAAATTAAATTTCCTAACATAGAACAAAATTTAATAAATGGCCTAAATAGTCAACTTGCTGGTTTAAATTACCTGAGCCTAAAATTGGGTGTCTACACTCTTCAAGCCTAATTGAAAAGAGTTTTGCTATGCATTTATAGACTACGTTGCAGCAAGAAATTGGTATGAAACCAGACATCTGGGCTGGACTTTGAATTTTAGGGACAAACGTTATAGTCGTGGACTTCTTTGCCTACTGCAGACTGCCAGTTTTGAAGAAGTTGAGGACTGCACTAGTGAACTCCTCACCACAGTACGCCATACTACCATCAAGAAGGGAGCATTTTGTCACTATCTAAACCTTGTGTTTTGTCTTTGTTTAAGAAGAATAGGGTTATTTAACCTCCTCAGGAGTAGCATTAACTATTAAAGCAACTTGTTCGTGAGTAGAGATTATTAGGAAAATAACGTAGACAGGTAGACAAAAATGATTTAATGGAAGACTTGGAGGCATGATGAATCACTTTCATTAAAAAGTTATTTGTCCCCACACAAAATTTGCTAACAGGTTTAGGCAATAACATTTTTAGGATACAATGAAACCTTATGAGTTCTGCAACTAGCTATATTGAAGAACTCCCTAATTTCTTATTCTTTCTCTCAAACTTTTGGAATTGTTTTTGGAATTGATTGAAATAAAAATTTTGGTAATTGGGGGTGGAATTTATAGATTACCAAAATGCATAATAAAAAAGACATCCTAATTAAGAAGTTTTTTCATAAACCATGGCAACCCTTAGTTATAAAAATTGCAACTTTCCATCTAACAAATGCATCATTTTCTCCAAATGCATCTTTCCATAAAAGATGGTGACTATACAATTTTTCATTCAAAGTGTTTGTTGGATAAATATAAAAAATTTGTAATCTACAATTACAACAATCCCCTACTAGATTATAAATTTTAAAATATTATAAAATATACAGTTATGCATAAAGGAAAAGTATCATTAGATTTAAATCTTCCATTAATGTAACTTATCAAAGTTCTAACACAATAATAGGTGGCTAGGTGCTTAAAGCATTACTCTTAAGTGGGAGTCGAATAAATCATACACATAACCCTATTTAAAGAAAAGAATAAGAGCTTTTGTATTGTTTCAACACTATTATGGCCATATGCTCATCCTAGTTTATGAATATTTACTAGAGTAAAACCCTTAAACTCTTGTTAGAAGTGGCACCACTTCTATATTCTTAGAGGTGGAATCATTAATATAATTATCCATACATTAAGAGTTTAGCTCATCAATCTAAATTATTCAACACTAAATCTTATCCCTTACTACCTAGTCATTAAAGTAACTTGTTATTACCTTTTAAACATTGAAATAATGATTATTAGAATAAAGTAGGATTCTCGTCACCAATGACTATTTTTAATAGAGCTTTTAGTATCATTTTAGCAGTGGTATCGTTTACCATATCCTTTTAAAGACCCTTTGTCAATGGGTCTACTAATTTGTTAATTAACCTAACATAGGTGATGGTGACTATAACATCTTTTACAAACTCATTTCTCAAGCTAATGCGTTTAGATTTTCTTTCATAAACCTTGTTATAGGCTTGAAATTGCTTAAATAGGTCATAGTCACAACTTAATATCTGGTAAAAGATTTCTTAGCCATTCCATTTCTCTTCATTCAGCTACCAAATCTATAAATTCAGACTCCATTGTTGAATAAGTTATGCAAATTTACTTTTTAGAAGCTTATAAGCTCTGTTATTGATGGCAAAAACTCAACCAAAAGTTAAGTTATTGTCACTAAGACTTGTGATTCAACTTGTATAAAATATTCTTCTAGTACAGTAAGCTATCGAATAATCTCAAATTTATGGTTTTCTTTAAGTAACCAAAATTCTATAGATAGCATTCCAATGATTTGTACTAGGTTTATTTGTAAACCTTGCTAATTTCACAAAGCAAATGCAACATATGGTCTTGTGAAATGCATTGCATACATCAACCTTCTAATTATACATCCACCTTACCTTTTATTTTGGAGAAATGTACACTCGAGTCCATTGGTGTTTTGATAATGCTATTTTCGCCCTTAGAAAATTTGTCAAGAATTACCTTAACATAATAAGGTTGGGATAATACAAATCCATCAGATGTCCTAGAAAACTTGATTCCTAGTGTGATATCTGTAACACCAAAATCTTTCATATCAAACCTTTTGGTTAACATGTACCTTATAGACTTGATCATGTATTAATTGTTACCAAAGTTCAATGTGCCATCTACACATAACATATGGCATGACTCTTATTAGTGTTTTTCACATAGAAACACTTATCAACCTTGTTGATTTTAAAATTATTTGAATAATAACTTTGTTAAACTTTTTATACCATTAATTAGGAGCTTATTTCAAGCCATACGATGATTTGACAGGTTTACATATTTTATTTTTTTTTCTTTTGATAATGAACCCCTCGAATTATTGTATATAAATTTTTTCATTAAAGCTATATTTTAGGAAAGTTTTCTTTACATCCATTTGATGTATCTCTAACTTGTTAATAGCAACAATGGTTATTGACATCTGTATAGATGTTATTCTTGATACCATTGATTATGTATCAAAATCATTCACACCCTGATGTTTATATCCTTAAACAACAAGCTTAGCTTTGTATTTATTTATAACTTCACCAGCTTTCATTTTTGTCTAGAAAATCCATTTACTATTTAATGGTTTTCTTTTAGGACTTGTGCCATTCTAGGCTCCATTAGGGGTTGTTAATCTCATGGGTAAGGTCTTATCCATTGCTCTACATCGAGGTTATGATGATAGCACAAAGGCATACCGATACCAGGCCATGACAATTTTCCCACTAACTATGTTGCCACTTTTATCGGCACTAAGACCATACTCGAGTTCCCTTGTTGCACAAAGTTGACATTTCTCACATCTCCTTTCTTTTTGCCCTTAAGAAATAGACAATTATCTTATCAAATAAGGCATCAAACATAGTGTTTGTTCGCGTTTACGGATGTTGGCTTAATCCCCATCAATTTTAGGTCTTATCTTAACCTTTATATGATCGTATATTGCTAATTTACCAAAAACACCCCCACACTTTGAAGTATTTGAAGGAAACTTATTCCTTTCCACAATTCCAATAAAATTTCTTGTGGAATATTTTTTTAAGTATATAATTAGCATTTTTCATGCAAAAAATTATAGCAAATTCACAATCACTAACTTATTGAGTGGTCAAATCCAAATTTTACAGTTTAAAAAAAATCAATGTTTTTATCAAGAGCACATATTAAGGATGAATAGCTAATATTCATTCTTTGTATCAAAAAAACAAGAATTCAAGAATAGTTGTTCAATGTTTTAATCAATTGCACATAGATATTATATATAATCTAAGTTTGCATTTAGTTACAAAGGGACCTTATTACCTTCGCTAAGGTGAGTGGGACTTAGATTCCATAGTGCATAATTCGCTCTTGGAAGAGAAAAGATATTTAGTAATTACATCCAATTAGGAAAAGATAGCCCGGTGGGTTGATTTCATAATCAAACCATCATATCTTTTATTATGCATGGAAATTCTTAGTCATTTTATTTAAACATATATATCCATAATAATAGATGAAAATTCTATTAATGTTCGAGTCATTTTTATTCATTTCCATTACGAACGAAGTCTCCAAAATATATATAAAATATAAAATAATACCTTTTTCATAAATTCATCATAAAAGTAAATTCACAAATAAAGCAAGCTTGAGATAACTTACTTCGATGTTTAACATAGTAAAGGAAGCATCAACTTATCCATCCATCAATTGAAGTTAGCGCTATCAAATTGATCTAATTTCATGAACTCTTGATTCATCAACGGTATTTTTTTCATTCAATCTCTAAGAACTCTCTAAAATTGGTAGGAAAATTATGTAGATGGGCAAATAAAAATAATTAAATCAAGACTTCAAAGCATGATAAATCACTTTCTTTAGAGAGTTATTTGCCCTTACACAATATTTGCTAACAGGTCTAGGCAATAACACTCTCAAGATACAACCAAGCTTTATGAGTTTTGCAACAAACAATATTAAAGAGCTCCTTAATTTCTCATTATTTCTCTCAAACTTTTAGAACTATTTTTAGAATTGATTGGAATGAAGATTTTGGCTATTGGGGTTGGTATATATAAATTACCAAAAGACACAATCAAAAAGATGTATCCTAATTGATAAGTATTTTCATAAGCTATGGGAACCATTAGTTATAAAAGTTGCAACTTTCCATCAAGCAAATACATTATTTCATTTAAATGCATATTTCCATAAACAATGGTGACTATACACCTTTTCATTCAAAGTGTTTATTGGATGACTATAACTAATTTGTAATCTATAATTACATTAGAGATGCTTTTGTTCAAAATAAGCTTTAGTTCTTCAATTGAGCAACTTCTTACTACATGATAAGGTGATCCCAATAAGTCTTTAAAGTACTTTACAGCTTTTTTTTTGAATTTCCTCTAGCTTTTTCAATTTTTGCCCCTTTAAACCAAAGAGAACTTTAATTGGATTTGTAGATCTTCTGGTAATTGATACCTTATGAAAATATCCTGTGTTTCGATTGCCCAATTAAACCACTGGATGTGAGATTTCTGCTTGTGGAAAGATTCCTATAGCAAGAATAATGCTAAATATTTAGATAATAAGTTCCTTTCATTTTCCAATATGCTACGATCCTAAGCATTGAAAGCTGTTTAAAATAGGTCTTGTTTAAGTTTTTCAATTTAACCTTTAGGAACTAAAATTTCTGATACAGTCTAACCATTGGCAAACCCTTCTTAATTCTTCCTTTCCAAGTTATGAAAATTCTCATGATCTACACAAAAATTGAAAAATTGAATTGAAATGGGTCGTTGAACAAGATGATGTCATTTTATTAAAAAAATAAAATTACTTATATTTATTTTTTAAAATTTTAATGAGATAATATTATTTAATTCATTGACTATGTATACTCTTTTTGTATCAAATATAAACCCTTTTTAATTTTACTCGATCAAGACTGGGGAAAACAATTAATGGATCTGAAGAGGAATAAATCTAGGATTCAAGATTAAAGGTGAAGGAGATGGATGATTTGGGATTTTGCATGTGCAAGACCAAGAGGCTCCATATTTGCAGCTTGTATTTATCCGTAGAGGTGTCAAACTGCCTTGAAAAAATTTTCAACTTTAACCTCAAACTTTTTTTTTTCAACTTAATCCATCTATTAAGCCTGAATCATTATTTATAAATAATAAAAAATTATTTTTATATTAATATTTATTATTTTATTTAAAAATTATTGTTCTAAACTCAAATTGATCAATTCAAAATATAAAATTTAACCTAAAATCTAAATTTGATCGGAGTAAATGAACTAACTGACTCATAAATAATTTTATTTACTCATTAGCCTATAACTATGACTAACCAATGATTGCCGCTCCCCTCTAAGTTCTGCCCTTCATAGTACCATATCTAAATTGTGGACTGAATTGAACCGTAGCTTTCTTGCTTTTAATAACGTCAACTAGGCTTCAGCGCCAGGATCGGGTAGGCTAGGCTTTCCGGGTAAGTTTGGGGAGTTCGGCCCGAAAGCATTTTATAGGGCTCTTTGACGGATCTGCTGCTTCAAAGTTTGTCCTCCTTTTACTTTTGGAATACCAACCCCCCCCCCCCCCAAAAAAAAAAAACGCACGCTCGCGCGAAATACTGGCGTGGTCAAAGCTTGAATCAACCATCGAGATAATATCGTTATGGTTGATATTGATATACCATAAAATATCTGTGTAGCAAAATTTTTGTATCTATTAGCCAGTAAAATCGCTAATCTATCTAAAGCTTAAAAGAACACCATCAAATACTCAAAATCGAAAGACATGATGCTTCTGTAATTAACGGGTAAAACTCCTGATATTTACCGGCAGACAGCTCAAAACAAGTCAGCTATTTTTTTATTTTTATTTTGAAAATAATTAAACTATTAAGATTGATAGTTTTGGATGTATCCAAAGTGGAAGAAATATCAGAGTATGGTTGCAGAAATTGATGTTCCCAAAGGAAATACGAGGAAGCATGCTAATTTCTTTAGTAAAAAGACCAATGTTGAGAATCTCCATTTGGGGACATTTATATTCTTATATCCATTTGTTTCTGCTTATATTATATATATACATATATATATATATATACACACACACACACTGAAGCTAACCATCAAATAATATTGAACTTCCATCCGAGCTTCGGTGTTGATGGAGACCACGTCTGCATTTATAAAGACACTGCTCGCTTTTTTTTTTTTTTTTCGAGTGTCCAAAATGCAAATGTAACTCGATCTATGATCGATCTTCTGGATGTTAACATAGTCATGGGATGCAGCGGTGACAAAACCCACCCTCCCTGCCGTGGCCTGGAATGACAATGAGAACAATTATTTATTCGGGGATTTGCCATGCAATTGTCAGTTGCATCAATCTTTGACCGTAAATATATTGGTTTATATCGTAGTGTTGTATGGCTGTGATGGACCTGGTCTTGCAAACGCAATCAAAGTCCAGAAACAGGCCAATGTGCTATTTGCCCGCCTGTTCAAAGGCTGCATTTGCCACCAGCCCCAGGGGCCCAAACACAGATTTTGAAAAGAATGTTTGCTGCAACTGTGATTTTATCCATATATATATATATATAATAATAATAATAATATAAATTAAAACTCAATCAAAAGCGTGTATTACTGAACCATTGAATTGTCGTTTGTCTTGGTGATTATCAAATTAATTCAATTTTTGGTACACCACACGTTACATATCTATATATATATATATTTCAACCTTAATTTATGTTTTAATCTCAGTTGTTGTTGCTATCCCACCACCTAGGCTTGCTAATCTCCTAATTTGACTTTTCCTTTTTTCTTTTACCAATTTCTTAGATTAGAGTAACTGCGAAATATTTGAACTAATCAAATGTCTCTTGAAGAGTTGGAATCAATGTTTAGCGAACCAGATAGGATGTTAGATGGACAGAGATGCCGGTTTAATTACTTAATCGGTCATTGACTCATTCCAACGTAAAAGACACTTTTATATTTAGCAAAAGTACATACTTAATTTAATGAAAATAAAAAGTTTAAAATTGAAATAACAGCTGTTACAAAAAAAAAAATAAAATTTATTAAATAAAAAATATAAAAATCAAATTTATTCAAGCGTTATATTTGTTTTGTGTAACTTAATTTAACGAGTTTGATAAAAATAATTTAATATACATACTAGATCAATATATAAATATTTTTTAATTTAATTAATCTGATTTAATCTTTTTAACAACGATTAATATAGATTTTCTAAGTAGTTTTGTACATACATTTGCTGCTAGGCTAGTTGTTACGGACTTGATTCACTTTTTTTTTTACGTCATTAACTTTGTAATTATGCGCTGAAAAGGTGGTTGCATATCCACATTTTGGATGACATTATTTGGGCAGATGTCATAATTATTATGAAGTAAAATCAGTTACATGTACAAATACATTAAATCAAAAGAAATTTTAAGAGCACTAGTTTTTGTTTCTCAGTCTTTTAGAACCAATTCATTAGTTTGTGATTCGAAAATTAATTATATGTCACCATTTAAATTAATTAAGTGTTAGGAGGTAGAGCATATTTTAATTTTTGATAGCGTAATTTAGCGTGGGCAACTACTTCTTGCTCATCCAACTTTTTCAAGATCAAAAACCCGTGGTTAAGTAAAAATTAGGTCATGCATCAATCAGCATTAATTATTTGAAAATATCTTATGGATATACATAAGCCAATTAATTAATGTTTATAAACATTAATTAAAAATTGACACAATTGCCGTAAAAGTTATATTTTAAGTAGATTAGTTGGAGATAAGGCATAAGATATTTTATTGTGTCGTTGTTGCTTGGGATGCAATAACCTTAATATTGTTCGTTGCTCTAGGACTTTGGGTTTAATGTCATATTTGACAAATATTAACCATAACTTCGCTCTTCAATCTTGATATTACACAGACATGTGATTGATTATTTTAAGTTAAAGCTCTGCCCAACCAAAAATTATTTTGAAAATTAAAAAAAAAAAGGAATTTGGACTTTGCTTTCATCGTACTAATGATATAATTATCGCCCAAAATTGACTGGAATCGCTACTAAAATTGAAATCTAAATGAACAATAAACAATTTAATCTCAAGGAAGTAATAGTAATTCACGAGAAGATCTATCAATCAATTATCTTAAAAAAAGAAAAAAGGAAAAAGAGAAAAAGAGAAACCATCGACGTTGTAAGCACAGAAAGAAAGAAAAAAAAACTTCACAGAACCTCTATTTCAAAAGATTTTTTGAAGAAATGTGATGAGAGTGTGACAATTGTAGAGTTCAATACATAACATATTACTATATCATATTAACATGTGCAAACTCCTTTTCTTAATTCAGAATAAGTACCAATAATTAGATTTCTGTTTTTTCTTTTTAACTGTCAACTCACCAAAATTACCTTACATAAATGAATGAGAAAATTGAGTTATCATAAAAAGGTAAGAGAGCAGCAGCTGCGGCAGAAACAGAAAGAGAGGTGGGGTTTGAAAATTAACGGTGTCGAGTAATTTGGGTGGCAACGTGAAAAAAGTTTTGTTGTCCGGGTCTGACTCCGACTCTTAAGAAGAAAGACGGAGTAAACTATAAACGGCTGCGCCTCCCTCGTCCCTCTCCGCCATCCAAAGTCAAAGCAAAACCCTATTGCTATTGGCCATTCATTAACTCCACAATAAATAAAGAGAAGATTGGAAACCAGAGTTAACATTAATTAATTAATTAATTAATATATATAAAAAAAGGAAGCAAATTGCAGTAGAAAATAACCGAAAAAGATGTGCAGGTTTAATATACTAGCTTTTATCATGATCGGCTCAGCTCAGCTGTGCGGCATTCTTCATGTCGACCTGGTCAGACTCAGACACATACCAAACCCCAACTCACCCCACTCCAAGGTCTTCGGTTTTACGCTTTCCTTTCCCTTTCCCTTTCACCTTTTTTCCCCCTAAGTCCGCTCACAACCACAACGGAACACTTATGAGAACTGGGTAACATTAATGATTTCTTCTACTTCCTTTTTCTTCGCGATTAGTTTGCTTTCTTCTGTCTAATTTAATCCTCTTTTTGTTGTATTTGCAGCTATTCGTTTGAGGTTTCTCTTCTTGTCCAATTAGCATAACCAGTAACAAAAGGACGGACAGAAGTATATACTACATAGACACATCTATATACTACTAGTAATAAGGAAGATTTACGTATTTGTTCTCGGTAGTTCAGTGGCATCAGGGGGGAGAGTTGGGATTTTTAAAAAAATTCGGGGGCGCTCTGGGTTTTATCACAAATGTTTCACAACTCTGCGGAGTTTCGCATTGTGAGGATGCCTACATCGAGGGCTTGGACTGTAGCAGTTGTCTTTCTTATGTGGCTCTTTGGATCTTCGTTACTTGTTGGAGCACAAGATGGCATTACACATCCAAGCGAAGGCAATTTTGCTTGCACTTCACATCATACCCTTTTTAATTCTTGTTTCTTACTTTGCATTTAAGAAGAGGACTATATTTAACCATCTTTTACTCACACTTTGCCTATGACTCTTTGCTTGCGACTGCCAAACCCTGGATTGGATGTCTAAAATATCTTAGTCTCGGACTTTTGGCCTTAAATTTCTTATTCTTTTATTCTTTTTTTAACTTCAATTTCCAACAACATCTCACAGGAGATATCAGAGAATGTCAACTTCTGAATTCAACTAAATCCCTTTTTCTTTTGTTGGATGGAAGTCCTTAATTGTTAATACTGATCACCATTTCCGCTTGCATTAATTTTCAGTCAGCGCATTACGAGCCATCAAGAGAACTTTGATTGATACCAATAAGAATTTGAGTAACTGGAATCGAGGAGACCCATGCACCTCCAATTGGACAGGAGTGTTATGCTTTAATGCAACGCAGGATGATGGCTATCTACATGTTAGAGAACTGTGAGTGATCAGCACAAAAATAGCGGTCTTTATTTAAACTATGTTTGTTTTCACGTATCAAAGTATCAATTTACTTTTGCACACTTACTAGTACCGTACGTTGATTCTGGGGACAAATTCACAAAGAAAAGATATGAGCTTTGAGTAGACTTGGTACTGATTGCGAATAAGCATTTCTGCCAATCATTTGTTATGACAATTTATTCCATTTTGTAATGTTCTTTGCAGGCAACTATTGAATATGAATCTCTCAGGAACTTTATCACCAGAACTTGGTCGCTTATCTCGTTTAATGATATTGTGAGGCTTTAATATGTTATGATTGATAAACTTGCCTTAATCCCAATTCCAATTATATTTTAGGATATCCTTTGTTGAAGGCTCTGAAAGCTTTACCATTTTTCACCTAATGCTAGTATAGAATTTTTGTTTTTCACTGATACTTTTTTTTTTCCCCTGACTTTTCCAAAAGGGATTTTATGTGGAATGGCATAACTGGAAGTATACCAAAGGATATTGGCAATATTACATCCTTGGAACTCTTGTAAGTTGTGTAGGTCATTTGCAATTCTTCAAAACTGCATGAATGCGTGGTTATTTATATATGACATTCTTTGTTTCCAGGCTCCTAAATGGAAACCATTTGTCAGGTCCTTTGCCTGAAGAAATTGGTTATCTTCCAAATTTGGACCGAATACAGATTGACCAGAACAATATATCTGGGCCAATACCCAGATCATTTGCGAACTTAAACAAAACAAAGCATTTGTAAGTGTCTTCGTTATTGCTAGTTATCACATCAGTTTGTTTGTCTTGTTTCTTCTACTACGCTATTTATTCATATTCGTTGTTAATTTGTTTCCTTTTAACCCTTGTGAATAGTCACATGAACAACAATTCAATTAGTGGACAAATTCCGTCTGAACTCGCCAGATTACCATATCTTGTTCACTTGTAAGTTTCTTACCAACTAATGTCTTAAATTCTAGTCATGTCATTAATCACCAGTATCAGTTAAATCAGTAACCATCTGCACCCTTTTCTGCTCCTGCATAATCATGTCAATCTGCTGCTAACCAAATGAATTTCTGCAGCCTTCTGGACAATAACAATTTATCCGGCCATCTTCCACCAGAGTTATCCAGAATGCCGAATTTAACTATCCTGTATGGTTTCATGGATTAAGCAGATTTAGATTTATGCTCTAACTCAGATAAACTTCACCATACTTTTTCTTTACATTTCTTGTATTGTTTTAGCATTTTAATACTTATTAATACGCTGTTTTGGGGACTATTTATGGTGCATTTAGATCTGCAATATATTCAAGCATGCAACACCGTAGATATTCTTTTGCATATTAATGAACCGAGTTAATACTCTTTCTGTGTATTCTCAAATTTTGCTAGTTCGAATTGATATTATTGTTTTTCACATCATGAGAACTGGAGCCAAAACTCTGCTCTTCGCAACAAGAGGCATGGATGAGTAACTCATCTTTACCTCTAAGCTGAGATCAATACTCATCTCAGTATAGATCAAACATTTTAGCACTTCCTTGAAGTCTCATATTTACTTGGACGATATACAACTAATAAGATCATATCAAAAGCACACCACTGAAAGGTAGGACTGTGCATTCGGTCGGTTCAGTCAAAAAAAAACTTCAAACCGAATTGACTGACTTAGCTAGAGGAACCGACCGAACTGACTGGCATTTTTAACCATAACCGAATTAGCCGAACCGACTAAATTTCGGTTGGTTTGGTCAGTTAGTTCGATCAAATCGGTTTATTGGGTCTTGGGCTAATGGTTGTATATTTGGTTTGGGAATGGGTTTAATTGGGCTATTAATATATATAAATATATAATTATTAAATATTAAAAGTTCGGTTAATAATTTTACTAACTGATAACCAACCGAATCAACCAAATAAACTGGCGTAACCATCGAACCGACTTAACCGAACCAAATTAACCAAATTCCATCGGTTAAGTCGGTTAAATCGGTTTAAATCGACTTATGCACAGCCCTTCTGAAAGGTGATCTTGCTAGCTCATTATAACCTTTTTGTATTTCAAGTAATTGATTTGGATGTCATATATGCAAGGGCATGACCGTTCCCTTTGATTTATGGAATGCACATTGGTTTATGTGGGAAGGCTTTGGTGAAGGGTTTGAGGAGTTTAGTTTTTGTTGATAAGTAGTCAAAATATAATTGGATGCTTGAGTTTTCAACCCAACTGATGCAAAAGTGTTCTTATTTGAAGTAGCCAACATATTTAGTGAACCGTTTGATTCCGTAGCCATTTTGAAAAGAAGAGTCTGTAGCCAATTACAATAGTCGCAGATGTTCAGCTGGGCATGGAATCAGCAAATATCAACCGTTTAATTGTTTGAAGTTATTGGATCAATTCATTCCACAAAGTGTATGGAATGGCATGTTTGCTCTTTATTTGGAAAGATAAGGCAATACCTCATGTTTGATTGCCAAATGATTATATAAGTGAATATGATTGATGCACAGCTTTTATTGATGTCAACATAGTTGCTAAAAGTATTTTCTTCTGAATGGTATGATATAGCTAAGAATTAAAAGATGGAGAGAGAGAGAGAGAGAGAGAGAGAGAGAGAGAGAGAGATGTTCTACAAGGGGTAGTTGTTCAATGCCATAAGGAGAATCATATTGAACAAAACTGAGGTTGCAAGAAAAGTACATTTTTTCTATGAACCTTTTTTATTTAAAAATTATTGACATCTGGTTGTGCTTATTCTTTCCATACATATATTTTACATCCTGTATTTTTTCCCCTTTTTTTAAAGAAAAAAAATCACTTTTGCTTATATTATAATGCATGAGTCATCTCGATCTCAGTGTCTATGTTGTTTCTCTTGAACTTTTGCAGTCAACTTGATAACAACAACTTTGAAGGGACTACAATTCCAGATTCTTATGGCAACATGTCCAAATTGTTAAAATTGTAAGCACTCATTTGAATCTTCTCTTTACTAGTAGGTTTAGAAAGTGATGGGGATTGGGGAGCATATTGCTACAGTTTTGTTCTATTTTATAGGTTGTAAGGATGATGTAGGCCTTGAAGTGTTAGGAGGAAGCATTGCAATTTGTCATCGTGTATTTAGATTCTACCATACCAACAAAAAAAAAAAAAAAAATCATGGCAAAGAACCAAAAATGGAATGTACGGACATTTATTTAAATATTTTAATAATTGAAAAGAAAATTACAAAAATTAAAACGTCTTTCTGACTCAAATTTGACTTCACTTACCCTACCAAGAATTACATTACAATTTAGCATAGGGAGCTTTATGGTATTCCGTTTTTTACGTTATACTTAAGCTAAATGTTTTCAATTAGTTGTCCCTAACCTTTAATGTGTTTAGAAGCTTTATTTGGATTCAATGACCATTAAGAATGCGCACTTGAATCCGTTACTTAAAATCAGATAACTTTTTTATTGCATAAATGGTTGTCTTTCTGCATTACTTGGCCTTAACAGGAGCCTCAGGAACTGCAATTTGCAAGGACCAATACCTGATCTAAGCAGGATTCCCCAACTTGGTTACTTGTAAGTTCTTATACTTGATGTTCTGTCATAAGTAATTGTATTATGTTGGTATTTCCTCATTAGGAAAATGGATCCAATGTTTTATTTCTCCTTTATATCATATAAATTTCAGAGACCTTAGTTCAAATCGGCTTAACGGTACCATACCTACAAATCAACTTTCTCAGAATATCACAACCATGTAAGATCTTAATTTTGCAATCTGCGTATCTCAGTGTTTTTATATTCCTAAAGACTCAGACAGATTTTGTATCCTATGGACTATGGCACCAATGTTTTCTATGTACTTAGACATTTATTTATGTAAACAATTTGTGCAGCAACTTATCCAACAATTTACTTAATGGAAGCATTCCTGCCAACTTTTCGGGCCTACCTAATCTTCAGGAACTGTGAGTATTTTCTCCTCTGTCTTCCTCCACCTTTTAAAGCCAAACTCCTTTTCTTCTTATGTTCTTAATTTGTGAATTGTAAATCCCTTTTTCATGTAGCTAGTTATTCCTCATGGCAGGTCACTTGCCAATAATTCATTGAGTGGTTCCATTTCGTCCTCCCTTTGGGAGAACAAGACTTTGAATGCATCAGAAATTTTTACATTGTAAGCACTAAAAAGAGCAAATTTGCTTTAATTTTTTTCCATGCTGTCTCAAATATTTTCTACCTAATATGCTGAGCTACAATGTTTATTTTGCTTGGTTGATTTCAGCAGCCTTATGTGCTGTCATTTGAGGTCAAAGGTGCTATCATTCTTTTAGCATCTTGTTTGGCTAAGCTGTGGTCTTTGGCTCTTTGACACTTACAGGGATTTGGAGAACAATATGCTTACTAATATTTCAGGCAGCACTAACCTCCCTCCAAATGTCACTCTCTGGTTTGCTTCTGAATTTGCTTTTAAAGTTTAACTCTAACGACTAGCATGCATATTTTGTACATGTTTTCTTCATCGGTAACTAAATGTAGCTTTACACTTATGCATTTGCTCAATGAAAGTTCAGTTTCTTTTGGGTACTTTTAACGTTTATGCAGACTCTGCATCTCTGAAATTATTATTGCACTGCTTGAATTAATTATGTGGACAATTTCAGGCTCAAAGGAAACCCTGTATGCATAAATAACAATTTAAGTTTGCCCCAGCTGTGTGCATCTCGAAGTGACGATGTAACTAGAAGTCAGTCTTCAACGAACTCCACTGCTAACTGTGGCCCTCAAACGTGCCCATACCCTTATGAAGATTCACCTACATCTAACTTATCTTGCTTTTGTGCTGCACCTCTTCTTGTTGGATATCGGTTGAAGAGTCCTGGCTTTGTAGATTTTCCTCCATATATAAGTGGATTTGAGAACTACCTTACCTCTGGTCTTGAATTGGATTTTTCTCAACTATTTATTGATTCATATCAATGGGAAGAAGGGCCTCGACTGAAAATGTACTTGAAGCTTTTTCCCATTTATAATGCCAGTGGCAACAATAGTAATTTGTTTAATAGAAGCGAGGTTCAACGAATCAGGGGCATGTTCACAGGATGGCTTATTCCTGATAGTGACATATTTGGACCATATGAACTTCTC
The DNA here is from genome assembly GCA_038382025.1 of Adansonia gregorii. Classification (NCBI taxonomy): domain Eukaryota; kingdom Viridiplantae; phylum Streptophyta; class Magnoliopsida; order Malvales; family Malvaceae; genus Adansonia; species Adansonia gregorii. The sequence goes on along the minus strand of JBBYHO010000006.1, from coordinate 16,856,530 downwards.
AACTTCACTCTACTGGACGTCTATAAGGACGGTTTGTCTTAGAAACTTATCTGTTACATAATTATATTTTTCATTGCAACTTTTTGGGATATACACATGACAAATATGAACACTGCACTAGCCATAATAAGTTAAAAATGTGACTTTTATTATTTCCCTTAAGTTTCTGGATATATCATTTTACCTGGGAAAGCTATGAAAGCTGGATAACTTGTTCAGCACCCCATTTATGAGCAACAAAATTATGGTTATATTTCCTTAAACCTAATCATCCTCTAAAACTGAAGCATAACTCTATAAACATTGAACTGCTTCATAATTTATGATTCTGTTATTTACATTTCTGTATCCTCTGTATTGAAGGATAATGTTACAAAAATGGTTTAATGCCTCTCTGTCATGATGAGTTGGTTCGCAGATTCAGTGGTATGCAGGTCATAAAATCTTTTCTCTGGTTGTCTGCCAAAGACAATCTTCACCAAGGCGACTTTATGCTCTTACAAAATTTTCATTTGTTAAAATGATCAGTGGAAATAGAGGATTTGGCTAGAAATTAGACCTTGTGCCAACTACAATTGGGCTGGTTACAACGTGGCAGAGAGTTGGTTGGCAAAGCTATTACAGCATATAACACTCCACTTCGTACCTACCACTAGATGACTGTAATGCTCAAGATTATTGGTTGAATGATCGGTTGTGAGCTAATCTGGAACCAAAATGGAAACTTCAAGTTGACAATGTTTACTTGCCATGCAGAGATGGCATAAACCTAGCATTTGCTGCTTGTTTTTGTCCATGCAGATATAATATTGATGATGAATAACTTTGATTTCTCTGGTTGCATAGTTCTGAATTCTCATTGATGCTGCAGAGATGGAAACCACTTCAGGATCTGGTATAAGCACGGGTGCACTGATTGGCATTGTACTTGGCGGCATTGCTGTTGCGGTTACATTATCTGCAGTTGTCACACTCTTAATCTTGAGAGTGCGTTTGAGGGACTACCGTGTAGTTTCAAAACGTCGTCGTAGTGAGTATCTTAAATTTTTGAAATAGGATGTGCTTTGACTACGCAAATGGCATTTTCCATCTAGACATTACGTAATCTGCAACCAAATATTCTTCTTTTTGTTTTATATTTTGAATTATTTACAATTATTTATTTTCAAATTTGTGACTGAATTTGGCCTTTGTTTATCTTGTTTTTATTCAAATGGACCAGGGAAAAGCCTAGTTTCCAGTTATGATCTGTTGCATACTTCCAAAAAAAAAAAAAATGTAGTCTTTCAAGTATGCATCATGCCTTTAAAATTGTATTTGTCTATACAGATTGATTTAGTGCTTGTAGGTCGAGGTGGCAAAATGAACCATACCGAAAACTCTTTTTTCTCTAACCCGCCTGAATCAATTTGACCATAAAATTCAAAGATCAAAACCCAAAAAATCTGAAAAAAAAAAATTATCTAAAGTTGAAAAAAAAACTAAGCCCAAATATGAAAAGAATGCTGAAATGGGTACATATTTCGTAAAATCTAAAACTGACCAAACTAGTCTGAACCGGAACTTGGCCGAAACCTAAAACCTTCCAAATCTGCTGGTTTGCCACCTCTGCCTGTGGGTTTTCTCTTTCGGCAATATCATCGTATTCATTTCTTCGATATTTGTTCTAATTATTTTTGAAGTGGAACTTGTGAGTATGCATTGAAAGATGGATCCATCCAAAGCTTTTCACCCGTGTAAAAAAGCTTGCTTTCAACATCGAGCCTTTTTTTTTATTTTTCATTTTTATAATTTTACAGCTTCTAAAGCCTCAATTAAGATAGAAGGTGTCAAGAGTCTTACTTACACGGAGTTGGCCATGGCAACTAACAATTTTAACAGCTCCACTCAAGTCGGCCAAGGTGGGTACGGAAGGGTTTATAAAGGTACATTGGCTGATGGCATGGTAGTAGCCATAAAACGTGCACAAGAGGGATCATTACAGGGTGAAAGGGAGTTCCTTACTGAAATTCAATTATTGTCAAGATTACACCATCGGAACCTTGTGTCTTTGATTGGATATTGTGACGAAGAAGGCGAGCAGGTACTTTCCTTCATCTGTCTTCGATTATGTATATCGTACATGTTTATACACCATCACTTCTGAAATTCTGATTACCCATATTATCCTCAGTGGAATCTCTTGTACCCTCAACCCATCTATTGCTGGGCTAGCATATGACAGATAGAGGAGCCATCATTTTACAGTTTCTATTTGCTAATGCACCTAATTCAATTAAAAAAATTTCAAATTGTTTTAAACAAAAAACAAAATTGAAAGATGTAAAAGCTTTTTGAATACTATGGCCAAAAAATAAAATGAGAAGATACACACACTCTGATGGAGAGCTACTATGAGGTTTTTATCAACTTGGATTTGGATCTTTTGTCACTTTTAATTCAGCAGAATACTTTTTACTAACTTCATTCTTTATGAGCAATGCTGAGCCCCAAATGTTATGTGCTACACTGTGCTAAGACTGATTCTTCATTATTCTCTTTGTATTTGTTGAAAATCATCGTATGGCAAAAAACTACATTTGAATTCTTTTTGCGCATGCAGATGTTGGTATATGAGTTTATGTCAAATGGCACTCTAAGGGATCATCTTTCCGGTACTTCATCTATTGTTCAGTTGACTGTGCATTTTAGACAATAAGGGAATGCAAAATTCACTTTTTCTAGTCTCATTAGTTTTTTATGCCAATATTGGATGCTCTAATTTAATGTTATATTCATATGATACAGCAGCTAAGTCTAAAGAACCTCTGAGTTTTGCAATGAGATTAAGAATTGCTCTTGGTTCGGCCAAGGGAATCCTCTACCTACATACAGAAGCTGATCCTCCCATATTCCATCGAGATATCAAGGCTAGCAACATCCTATTGGATTCAAAATTCACTGCGAAGGTTGCTGATTTTGGACTATCAAGACTTGCCCCAGTTCCAGATGCTGAAGGGGCAGTGCCTGCTCATGTATCTACAGTTGTGAAGGGGACACCAGTAAGTCTCTTATATTGATAATTTCAAAGAAATAATGGAACTCATGAACTGTATCTCTAGAAGAGACCTAATTTTGATTTTACTTCTATCTTTTCTTTTTTCTTTTTAATGTGGTGCAATTCCTCTTATCTCTGATTATAACACCTCTGTTTTTGATTGAAACAGCAATGTTCTCGTACTATCAGTCCTTAGAAGTCATAATGCCAGCATTTGGACAAGCTAGCATGGCATCATGAAAATTTTTGGAAATATTAATAATACAAACAATTGATAATGCGAGGCAGAATTTGGTTTAAGATGATGACAAAAACGTCCTTTATACATAACTTTTAAGTGGAGTGCACCAGAAAATTGCTATAAGATGGAATTCAGAATAGTTCAATTGACTTGTACTATCTCATGGAAGATAATAATCAGGATGTGGTCAAATATCATACATATATATATATATATATCTATTTTGGCCATCGTGGTGAAATATATCTAGCATCTCCATTTATAGTATTTGTTTTCTCTTGGCAGGGTTACCTCGATCCCGAGTATTTCCTTACACATAAGTTAACAGACAAGAGTGATGTATATAGCCTGGGTGTTGTATTTCTAGAGCTTTTGACAGGGATGCAACCGATCTCACATGGCAAAAACATTGTTCGAGAGGTAAAGTTTTACTTTTGTCCGCATCTCTTCCTTGAAATTCAGATTTTGATTGCGGTATCCGCTCCACTTGTGGGAAATTTTAGGTTGAAAATAGAAGTTATTGGATCATTACACTAAATAAGATGTAGGCTATATATCTACTTTCTTTCCATTAAAATGAAGAAAGAAAAAACGGCGGTGCTTTTATTTATTTTTTTTCTCTTTAGGGGAGTGGTTCGTTGTTGGGAATTAAGATCTTCTTCAGTTACCTTTGTGAAGCCAGTCTCTAGACTTCATAATTTTAAGATTTGATGCTAGTCCGGCCTCAGATTATTTTGTCTGTAATTTTTATTTAATTTATTTATTTATTTTTATCATATGATAATTGCAATGGGTATCAGGTTAATGTTGCATATCATTCTGGTATGATCTTCTCGGTGATTGATGGGAGAATGGGTTCTTATCCTTCTGAATGTGTGGAGAAGTTTGTGACATTGGCCCTCAAATGTTGCCAAGATGAGACAGATGGTAGACCTTCAATGGCAGATGTGGTTCGTGAACTTGAAAGTATATGGGTGATGACGCCAGAGTCTGACACGGGAGTCCCAGAATCCATTGACACTGTAGCTGAAAAGGTGACTCCACCTTCGTCGTCATCTATGGTTAAGAATCCTTATGTGTCATCGGATGTTTCTGGTAGTGACCTTGTCAGTGGAGTCATTCCCTCCATTACACCTAGATGAATAAAGATGGAAACTATTTGTTGTGAATTTTGGACCATCGACAGCTACTTTCCGGGTTCCTGTTCCTGTCCCTGATATGTAGATAATATCTTCTTGTTCAGATGGCGTTTGTGTTGTTTGTTTTGTACTACACAAGAAATGATTAGATTAAACCAATACTAGCAACTTGTTTACGTTAGATGCTATATAAACTTGCTCGGCTCTGCTTTGCTCCTATACTAACCAATATCGTCAAATTCAGCTCAACAAATTAGGAATAAAAAAATGCTACCCAATGTGCATTCATTATTTCTTTGTTGGATTCATTGGATGGATGTTTATAAACTTTTATACAAATACAAGACTATACAAAGCATTTGACTACTCAAATACTAAATGCATTTTATTTTTCAAATAAATAAATAAATAAACTTCCCTATCCTAGTGAAAGATTTAAGATTAGTGAATTAAGATTCTCTTATATTTATTTATCTATTTATTTAAAAAGCCAAATATAGAGTATTTATTTATAACTAGTACAAATAAAATAAGGAAATCTTAACTATGGGCATAAATCAAGTGACTTAATTTTTAAGAACAAAAATGTGTAATAAAATGTGTAATCGATGCTTTTTTTGATTTTGAATTTACTAAAAACAGTATAACAAATGCAAAAATATTTCCACAAAAATTTACTGCTGAAAAAATGAAAAAAAGAAACGAAGAGAAAAGAATTTTACTCGAAATTATCGTAAGCTCAAGTTAGTCCAACCCAAAATTCTCAATGGTTGGGTCAAACAAGCAAACTGAGCCGAGCACAAATGTAATGGCCCCAATGAAAGTGGGCTGAGGAAATTTTTTTTTTTTAAATTAATGACGCAATTGCACACGTTTAAGGCCGCGTTGAGCGTGTTAGTTCTAGCTAGGGTTTCTTACGCTGGCTGGCTGGGTGGCTGCGCTATAAATAAAGTTTTTCCTCTTCTTTTTATCTCAGGGTTTATTTCTGCAGCCAGAGATTTCCGAATACCTGTTGCCATGGGGAGGAGTGAGTATCCGTCTCTCAGGGCTTTTTTTTTTTTTTTTATTCTTTTCATTTTCGATTGTTTTATATTTGAATGAATACCGGAGATGAATGATTTTTATGCTTTCTTAAGGAACTGTGGTTGAGCTTTAGGGTTAATTTGTTTGCTTAAAGAAAATGGATGATTCTTTAGTTTTTCTTTTTCTCTTTGGTGTGCTGTTAAAAAGTTTCTTTACAAATGTTTCCTGGTTATTATTCATGTATCTTCTTCCCAATATGCGTTTTTTTATTCTTCTTTTAACAAATTTGCCTGTTTCTCCTTAACTGCTACTTCTTTCTTTCTTTCTTTACTTCACAAGTTCAATTTATTGTGTTGCTTCCAGACCTGGCCTGGTTAAATAACTTATTGTATTTAAATGACTCTCTATTGTGGAATGAAATGTTCATCACCGTTTCTTAGAGAAATAATAAATAGTTCTACTTGATCTATCAATATCTTAACTGATTTATCTTGAAAATGCATTTCAATCCATTTAACAAATAAACGTGAGTTTCTTCCTTTCAATGCTCTTGCTCGGGATCTGAGTTCAGATTTGCAAATAATGTTTGGCATCCTGGATTTATCTTTCAGATAATTCACACCATCTTTCGACTTAAATGATTTTGTTGTATTCAGGATGTGGAATTTGTTAGGCAACTATAGAAAACTTCTGTAATTGAAATTTTTTATGATTTTATTTGTTTGCAGGACCTGCAAGGTGTTATCGTCAGATCAAAAACAAGCCTTACCCTAAGTCACGTTATTGCCGTGGTGTTCCTGATCCAAAGATCAGGATTTATGATGTTGGGATGAAAAAGAAGGGTGTGGACGAGTTCCCTTTTTGTGTGCACTTGGTATCTTGGGAGAAAGAAAATGTTTCTAGTGAAGCTCTGGAGGCTGCTCGAATTGCTTGCAACAAATATATGGCCAAGTATGCGGGCAAGGATGCCTTCCACTTGCGTGTCCGTGTTCATCCGTTCCATGTCTTGCGTATCAACAAGATGCTTTCCTGTGCTGGAGCTGATAGGCTTCAAACTGGCATGCGAGGTGCTTTTGGCAAGCCACAGGGAACCTGTGCGAGAGTAGCCATTGGTCAGGTTCTACTTTCTGTTCGATGTAAGGACAGCAACAGCCATCATGCACAGGAGGCCCTCCGCCGTGCAAAGTTCAAGTTCCCTGGTCGCCAAAAGATTATTGTCAGCAGGAAGTGGTATGTAATTCTCTTGTCATAATTGCTTCTAGGAATTGTTCTTTTCAAAATGATTTCATACTTTCATATGTTATTAATTGTTTGGCATGCCAAGTGACTGGACTGGTTCTTTTACAATATTCAGGGGTTTTACAAAGTTCAGCCGTACTGATTACTTGAAATACAAGTCCGAGAATCGGATTGTGCCTGATGGTGTTAATGCTAAGGTTTGTATTATAAGTTTAGTATTGCCCATTTTTCTTGTGGTGGTGTTTTTCATTGGGTTACAAGGATCTGGTTTGCATTGCTGGGCTTCTCTTTGGCAGTCAGGTACATCTTACCATGAACTTAATAAGACTTGTTTTTGGCCTTGCAGCTTCTCGGATGTCATGGACCTCTAGCGAATCGGGAACCAGGAAGAGCATTTCTGCCAGCTACCGCTTAAGACCTTAACATATTCAAAATCCTGAACTAGTGGGCTGAGTCTTAATAGTGTTTTGGGGCTTTTTTTTTATTATTTGCCGTTAATGGTAGCGCTTGTTGAAAAAACCTTTATTTTGTTGAATGCTTAGTGTTATCTTCGGTCGAATGTACTGTGTTTCAAGTATTTTTTACTTGAAATCTCTTTGAATGGTTTATCTTGGATTTCGCAAGTTATTGACGCATTTTGTCAAAAACAGTTGTGGTTGTTTACGTTCTCATAAAATTCTTCGTTTATGTTTTGCTGCTCTATGAATAATTATTGTTATTATTCTTGCCTGTTTTGATTTAAAGAAAAGACTTTAAAAAATTACACCTTAAAAAGGGTTTCTTGATTGTTTATAAATAACAAAGGGAAAAAAAAAAAACCTTAAACCCTAACTATTTATAGTTTATGTCTAAAATTGAAAGGAACTAACAAAACAAACTTGGGATTCAAAGACAGGAACTCATCAGATTTCATGGTTAAGCAAATTCAATTTTTTGAGCATTTCTTTATTTGAAAAAAAAAAAATTCGAAGCAGAAATCGCTTGCAAGCTGCAATTTTGGAGCTTAGATATTATGAAAGCATGAGTATTTACTACCTATCTTCAGAGGAGTTAAGAGCTTAGGAAATAGGTGCCTTAATTTTCACATAAAGGAGAAAATACAAACTTGCGAACAATTTACATTTTATTGTTGATTGATAGACGAATTTGTGGACTAAATAAGCACCAAAAAAATTAAAGATTCATTGAAAAAAGATAGAAGAAAAGATCAAGATTTTACCTGACATTGATTGATAGACGAATTTGTGGACTAAATAAGCACCAAAAAAATTAAAGATTCATTGAAAAAAGATAGAAGAAAAGATCAAGATTTTACCTGACAAAAGCAAAAGAAAACAATCCCCTTCATGCACATGAAAATTGCAAGAGGCTTGTGAGGTGCCAACTGTTTTTTTTTTAAACATGGTAAATGACCATCAAAGAATATTATACTAATGAAACAAATATATTGAGAATGATAGGGAGTGTCCAACTCAACCAAGAAGCATAACTCCCAGGGGCTTTTAGTTTTATCATCAAGATAGAATAAATTGGGTGGATTACGACAAATTGCCATGCCCAGTTCTTGAGAAGCTTTAGCGTTTGATGGTTTAGCCTAATTATTTGAAGTTTTAGTTTAAAAAATCGCAATATATTAATATATTTTATCAATGATGTAACTTGTTTGTGCAGCGTATATTAACTTAAAATTCCATACCTAAAAGAGGGTCATTGGAAATGAACGATGAATCTCTCTACCTTTGATTTCATCAGGTATAATATTTTTGGTACTTGATATATTCAAGTAACTGTACATCAAAGCCAAAAGCTTAGCAAGCACCAGCAACCAAAAACTTCCAAATGCAACAGTGATTAATTTCAACAAACATAAATCCAACAATGGCAAATCCAAATCCAAATCCAAATACCGAGCAAAAAAGGCATTCAACAAAGGCTCGTAGGATTCCCTGATTAACTCAAAAAACATAAGAATCCTTTGCTTCTCGAACATCTAATAACCCCCACAAATGAGTCAATAACATATATTGGATCCATACGGATATTTGCTCCTTCCGGTTTTTCTAGTAAAAGGGTTGTCGTGACAGTTGCACTATGAAATGCTATGTAAGCATCACACAAAATGCATATCCCATCAGAGAAATTTGCACACAATTTTAAATGGCTAAAATCTATGGTTTCAGCTAAGAGACAAGAAACTCGAAGCAAGAATATGCAAAAGATAGAGCCACAAGAAAAAAAATTCAAATCATCTGATAAGTGAAGAACCCAAAAAAAAAAAAAAAAAAAGAAAAATGAAAGGATAGTAACATAAACAAAACTACATCTTTGAAAGGTATGTAATATTCAAACTTAGAAATAATACTTTAGCATGAAAACCTAATTATATTATTCACTCACTTCTCAAATGCTAAAAATCCAATGCAATGAAAATAAAAAGTTACAGTGGATACGTTGTTAGTTTTTCTTTACGATCATTGTTCATTCAAAACAAATAGAGAAAAAATGCAAATTGTTTCACGATAAATAATCTATTGGAATCACCATTTAGCATGCATCATATTTTCTTTGTTTGGTTCTCGGCACACACCACTCACCTTAAATAATGAGATTGATATGGTATTGGTCAATGCAAATAACAACGTTATTAGCAAATCAAAAAACTGAAAAAAGATGGAATAAAGAATGCGTAAACTGAACAATTATTGTAGCAAGGTGGATTGAAACGGTTGCATTTTCAACAACTTCAATTTCAGTTTAAGCATGAAGTATTGCAAAATGATTAAAGATGAAAGCAAAGACTCAAAAAACTTTGTGATCAACATTGCACTCATTAAAAGCAAATTCAATAAGGCATGTATCATCTATCATATTAAAACTAATTTGTCAACTAAAATTATATGAGGAAATGTGAAATACTTTTATTTTTTTAAATTCAAAACAAATACTTACCAATAATAGCCCATTGAGAGAGCTTTCCAAATTTTAGAAGAACCAAAATTTTTCCAAAATCTGTAAGGCATTGGAATTCAGTAAGTTGAATTATCATAATTTTATCATAAGAAGATAATAATGAAAGGAGGATTATAGAAGGCTTACCATAAATAAGAGTAGTTAAGTGCGACCAGTCTCATTTGGATTGTCTTTTCTAATTGCTTCAGCACTCTGCAGCAAATGATGAATTTGAGGTTGTTCCAAGCTAAGATCATTGTCATCAAAACTTCATTGAACATTTCACAACATTCCCATGTTTCTATCTCTATTTTATCAAGCTTCTTGTATTCTTCCCTTTTCCACTTGACCTATATTTATTTGCATTAATGTATCAAATATATAATCAATAACTTACACCATGTTTCCAAGAGACATGTAGAAGAATACATCTATGTTGACCTTACAAAAAAAAAAAACCTTTAACTTAAATCAAATACCTTTACTTAAAGAAAACATCAATTAAAATTTTTTTAATAACTTCAAAAAACCAATCAAATTTGGTGGAATACAACATTTATAAATAATTCATCGTATGAATAAGATGTAGCATAAACTATTCAACCAGAAGCACTCAAACTTTAGCTAGCTTTAATGAAGGACGCCACACAATGAACAATTTTGTGAGTGGGGAAACAACAACCATACTCTTCTTAGCAACCAACCTCCTCAACCCTACGATAGCTAAAATAATAGGAGTATGTCCATGTATTTCATGGGGTACCCTCTGTTCTGCCATACAACCAATGGTTCTAAAAAAGCACTCACTCTTAAAGCATTACCAATGAATTTATCTAAACTAGGCTGAGTATACTTGCAATGAATAAGTTTAGGGTTATAGTTTAGGGTTTAAGATTAAAGTTTAAGGTTTTAGGGTTGAAAGTTTAGGATTAGGGGTTTAAGATTTAAGATTTAGAGTTTAAGGTTTAGGTTTAGGCTTTATGGTTTGGGGTTCAAGGTTTGAGGTTTAAGATTTAGGGTTTAGGGTTTAAGATTTAAGGTTTAAGGTATAGGATTTAGGAGATTTTAAGGTTTAAGATTAAAGGTTGAAGGTTAAAAGTTTAGGTTTTGGGGTTTAAAATTTAAGATTTATGGTTTAACATTTAAGGTTTAAGATTTTAGGTTAGGATATGATCAAGGTTTAGGGTTTAGGGCTTGAGTTTAAAGTTTAAGGTTTAAGGTTTGAGGTTTAAGGTTGGGTTTAGAGTTTAAGGCTTAATGGTTGAGGTTAGGGTTTAAAGTTTATGATTTAGGATTTACGATTTAGGGTTAGAAGTTAAGGTTTTAGGTTTAGAGGTTAAAGGTTAGGATTTAAGGGTTAAGGTTTAGGATTAAGATTTAAGGTTTAAGGTTTAAAGTTTAGGATTTAAGGTTTGAGGTTTAAAGTTTAAGGTCAAAGTTTAAGGTTAAGGTTAGGGGTTTAAGGCTTAGGGCTTAAGGTTTGTGATTTAAGGTTTGAGGTTTAGGGTTTAGGGTTTAAGGTTTAGGGTTAGGGTTTAGGGTTTGGGGTTTAAGGTTTAAAGTTAAGGGTTTAAGGTTAGCGGTTAGGGGTTTAGGGTTAAGGTTTAAGGTTAGGGTTTGGGTTTAGGGTTTAAGGTTTGAGGTTTAGAGTTTAAGATTTAGGGTTAAGGTTTAGAGTTTAAAGTTAGGGTTAGGGTTTAGGGTTTAAGTTTAGGTTTAGGGTTTAGGGTTTGGGTTGGGGTTTAGGGTTTAAGGTTTAGGGTTTAAGGTTTGAGGTTTGGGGTTTAGGGTTAGGGTTTAAGGTTTAGGGTTTAAGGTTTGGGGTTTAGGGTTTAGGGTTTGAGGTTTAGGGTTAGGGGTTTAAGGTTTAGGGTTTAGGGTTTAAGGTTTAGGGTTTAGGGTTTAGGGTTTAGGGTTTGGGGTTTAGGGTTTTAGGGTTTAGGGTTGGGGTTTAGAGTTTTAGGGTTTAGGGTTTAGGGTTTAGGGTTCAGGGTTCGAGGTTCAAGGTTCGGGGTTTAGGGTTCGGGGTTTAGGGTCTAGGGTTTAGGGTTTGGGGTTTAGGGTTTAGGGTTTAGGGTTTGGGGTTTGGGGTTAGGGTTTGAGGTTTAGGGTTTAGGGTTTAGGGTTTGGGGTTAGGGTTTAAGGTTTAAGGTTTAAGGTTTGGGGTTTAGGGTTTAGGGTTTAGGGTTTAGGGTTTGGGGTTTAGGGTTTAGGGTTCGAGGTTCGGGGTTCGGGGTTTAAGGTTTGGGGTTTAGGGTTTGGGGTTTAGGATTTTAGGTTTAGGGTTTGGGGTTTGGGTTTTGGGTTTAGGGTTAGGGTTTAGGGTTTGGGGTTTAGGGTTTAAGGTTTAGGGTTTAGGGTTAAGGTTTAGGGTTTGGGGGTTTAGGGTTTGGGGTTTGGGGTTTAAGGTTTGGGTTTCAGGGTTCGAGGTTCGGGGTTCGGGGTTCGGGTTTTAGGGTTTAGGGTTTTAGGGTTTAGGGTTTAAGGTTTAGGGTTTGGGGTTTGGGGTTTAAGGTTTTAGGGTTTTAGGGTTTAGGTTTAAGGTTTAAGGTTTAAGGTTTAGGGTTTAAGGTTTAGGTTTAGGGTTTGGGGTTTAAGGTTTAGGGTTTAGGGCTTAAGGTTTAGGGTTTAGGGTTTAGGGTTAGGGTTTAGGGTTTAGGGTTTTAGGGTTTGGGGTTTAGGGTTTAGGGTTTGGGGTTTAGGGTTTGGGGTTTAGGGTTTAGGGTTTAGGGTTTGGGG
>JBBYHO010000006.1:16819637-16836545 GCA_038382025.1 Adansonia gregorii | reverse complement strand
TCAAAAGAAGATTTTTCCTTTTGTGTGCTTCTTATAATTCCTTTTTGTACTTTTTCTTTATTGTGACTCTTGCTAGGCAATAAACAACAGATTTTGAAGCTTTAACAAAGTCAGAGATGAAGGTAGACAAGTTGCATTAGGGTTCCAAGAAACAGCGGGTTTCTTTTCTTTTCAATTAACCTTTCTTTTTTTTTTTTTTTTTCTTTTTTGAGAAGATTTTGACGGAATGTATTAAATGAATATTGAAAACTTTGTAATCCATCACAATCAGACCCGATACCGTGCAACAAGTTTGACTGGACAACTTATTGGGCTTCTTCATAAATCCCACAAATTAACCTAAGGACGGCCCAATATCCAATCCCCACTTTTCCATTTATTTATTTATTTATTTGGATAAATCTTCTTATGTTAGGTGGATCCACCAAGTTTTTTCGTTGGTGTTCATATCATAGTTATATTTTTTATTATATTATAATTATTTTTAAAAAAATTTATATTTTATATAAATTTTTATAATTTAATAATTTATATTATATAAATTTTAAAATATATATTTATATTATGTCATATTTTAATTATTTTATATATATCATTTGTGTGTAATGTAATCGTGCCTGAAATTCATTTATATAGTAGTATTTTAGACAAAGATTGCGCCTCGTACGATATGATCGCTGAGATAACATTTACTGCACAAATAATTCCTAATACTCTTCTGATAGCTGCTAAGGTTATTTGCTATTTGCTGTGTTACTAATTTTCTCAGGAAAATAAAATTGAAAGGCATGGTTTGTTTGGTTTGAAAATAAGTATTTAGCTTGATTGCAGTTGTTGCTTCAATTAAAGGAGTTTTATTAGTCAGAGACAACAACTTCAGGCTGGGGAAAGAAAAATACTGAGTTAAAACCTGCTTGAGGAACTACAAATATAATTGATTAATGGCCATTAAATTGTAAAATGTTCTGAATGAAGGAATTAATATTGGTTTCGGATGATCCATGTTTCCCAATGGCCTGTAAACATTTGTCTTGAAGCTCTTTCGCTCTTTTTCTCATTTGTTTTACTTCATCATCACTCTCCAAATCCATGAACTTTTGAACTAAAATGGAAATTTCGCCTCTTGCCACCAAATTCTCTGTTGTGGACTGATGTTTCTTCACCTGCCATCCAATCTTCCAGTCCTCCACAATGAGCTTACTATTCATTTTTTGATCTGCAAATAGAGGAAAGGTGAGAAAAGGAATGCCTGCAAATATACCTTCTCTAACAGAATTCCACCCACAATGACTCCAAAATCCCCGTGGAAGGATGGCATAACACCTTCAGTTGGTCACACCAAGGCACCACCAACCCCTCATCACCGCAGCCATCCTTCAACCTGGAAGTCTCCTCTCGAGCCACCAATAAGAACCGAAAGCCACTGTCTTCCAAACCAGCTCTGATTTCCTCCATCTGGACACTTGAAACCGAAAGAAAACTTCCCATTGATGCATACAAGACGGAGTTACTAGGTTGTCTGTCAAGCCATTGTAAGCAGCGGTCGGATTCAAAATGGCCAGGACTTGAACAGGCTTTGTCTCCAGGTTTTAAGTAAGGTATGGAAGGGCGAACTGTGTAGATGGAGAGGGAAAATTCTGCTTTTAAGGCATCACTGGATTGAGATTCAAGCTCGTCGATTGAAGGAAATAACAGATAATTTGCCCTCCGCACCATCGAAATACAGCCCAAGATTTGCTTCAATATAAGTGGGTAGATCCCTCCATTGAACCCTGGAAGGTCCAGCAAATCTGTCGAGGAAACCCCAGGAATGTAGTCAACTTGTTCATTCTTGTTTTCTACCTTGTGCACAATTGAAGAAAAGCAAAATCAATTCAATTAGATTCTATATTTAATTTCAAATTTCACTGGCCGTGCATCTTGTAAATTCTAGAATCTTTTGGGTCATCAGGAAAATAAAATCTCCTTCTGCCTATAAAATCTATTCAAACCTGGATGCCGACACTCCATTTCTTTACAATGCAGTAAATAGAACGATAGATTGAAAACAGAATTTAGAAAGAAAAAGGGATAGATTTAGAGCAATAAAGAAGACTGTGCATCACCTAACAAATCCACCGGAAAGTGGCCTTTTTCCTGGAAAAGATGAAAATGGTGAAAAACCGAAAACATTGTAGCTGACATGGGCCAAAATGACACCACAGGGATTCTCCTCCTATGTCCAGCAGACACCGCGCAAAAAAGATGCGCGTCAGCTATAATAAGATTAGCTGCAGGCTCAAGTTCATCCAGGAGCTGCTCAAATGGATCCTCCATTTTGGTCCAAACAGCTACCAAGAATCCAACCATATCAGAAGCTCGGACCAGCTCGGATGGCACAACGTTTGGTATACAGCAGAAGCGGATTTTACCTGGTTTCTTCTTGGAGCCTATGAAGGTAAGCCACTCCTCAGTCACCACAAAGGTGATGAGAATGTTGTCAGATTTTGAAGCTAGTACTTTGCAAAGGTTCATTAGGGGGTTAATGTGGCCTCGACCAGGGTACGGCATGGCCACTATGTGGCATAATGTTGGCTCAGAGCTAATGGAGTTCATGTCTGAACTTCGTTTTCAAGCTGGTGAGAACTGAGATGATTACGGTGAAACGTGAGAGTAAATCTTTGAAAACACACGATGACAAAAGCCTTGCAATTTGTATCTTCTTAAGATGAAAATGAGGAAATGTAATTGGGTGCTGATGGATCCTAGAAATGCTAAAAATATGCACATGTGATCGATAAAATTATAATTCCTTGTAACATGTACTTCATTTCTCAACCTCGTCGTTTATAGTTGTTTTTTTTCTAATCTCTGGACATATAAAAGTTATTTTTAACCCAAACATTGAGCAAGTGGAAATATTCAAACTATCTGTATATTTTGAGTTGCATAATAAGCAGTAAAATCAATATAAAAAAATGAATGGCCTTAGCTTAGTTTAAAGTTTTAATATAGCAGTATGGGGAATTGTAATTGGAGTTAGAAGCAGCCTAGGAATACTAAAAAAAAAAAAATTATCCCAGAAATACTTACAACATGCAAATGCGCCCAAGACTTACAACAGTACTACTTCATTTTGCCATTAAAGCTTAAAACGATTGGTTTTTCAAGAACACCAGGACTTTGTCTACCGCCACCTCCTACTGTTAGTAACAATGTTTACAAGATGAGAGAAATGATCAGTGCCTTTTTCCTCGTGAAATGGAATTAATAAATGCATCAAGGTTAGCAGCAGAAGACCCAACTTCAGAAATTGCAACTAGACATTTATCCTGGAGTTCTTTTGCTCTTCTTCTAACTTCCTTTCCGTCTTTGCTTTCAGCATCCATAAACCCCCGCACAAGTTGTGCAATATCCTCTTTGGTGACCAAATTTTCAGCTTTCATCGTAGTATTCACCCTCCACCCATTTTTCCAATCTTCCACGATTTGCCTACTGTTGGTATCTTGGTCCAAAAACAGAGGAAACGTAAGCATTGGAACACCAGCAAAAACAGCTTCCAGGATGGAATTCCATCCGCAATGTGTCCAAAATCCCCCTACAGATGGATGGCACAGTACTTTCAATTGGTCACACCAAGGAACTACGAGTCCCATCTCACCACAACGATCTTTCAACCTCGAAGCTTCTCCGCGGGCCACCCACAAATATTTAACTCCGCTGATTTGCAATCCGGCAACAATTTCGTCCATTTGGGTGTTCGACGCTGAAAGGAAACTTCCCAATGAGATGTACAAGACAGAACCTGCTTGTTGAGAATCCAACCACTGAAGGCAGCTTTTACTTTTATAGGAACCATCTCCAAGGTCCAGGTAGGGTATGGCAGGGCCAACGGGATAGACAGGGAAACCAAAAGTTTCCCTTAAGATGTCAAAGACTTGGGGTTCAAACTCGTACACTGAAGTGAACAGAAGATACTGTGCTTGCGGCACTCTTGAAATGCAGTCAAGAGCAAGTTCCAAGACTCTTTGATCGTCCCTATGGAAAATTGTTCGAAGTTCTGCAACATTGGCTGAAGAAATTCCTGGAATGTAGTCTACTTGTTCTATTGCTAGGAAGAATGAAAAATCAAAACAAAAAATAATTAGACATAGATAGTAATATTAATTTCAAAATTCAAGGACTCATAATTGAATCGACCTTGTAATCGAATTTTATCACAGCGGAAACATGCTAATTTTGCTTAATTATGTAGAAAAAAAATGGTCTACCTATCAGATTAATTTTAGCATGGCTTTGCTTTATATGGAGGTCAAAATGATGAAACATTGAAAACACAGACGCCGACATCGTCCAGACCAGCGCTACAGGGATATTCCTTCGATACCCTACACCGGTGCCCCATCGAACCTCGATATCTGCTATGATGGCTGTTGCAGGCAACTCAAGTTGATCTAGAAGCTGCTCAAAAGGGGCTTCCATCTTTGTCATCACAGCTTCATAGAAGCCTGGGAAATTGGCGGCTTTAAGCCGCTCAGGTGGGATGACATTCGGGATTGCTTCAAAACGTATGTTATCGGGCTTGGGATCAGAGCTGATCAAACCGAGCCATTCTTCGGTGACAACAAAGGTGATGAGAATATCTTTCTTTTTTGAAGCAAGTAGCTTGCAGATGTTCATCATGGGGTTGATGTGGCCACGTCCAGGGAACGGCATGGCCACCACGTGGCACACAGTGTTTATTTGCATATTTGTTGAGTCCATGTCTGAAACTTCACTGAATTATTTGATGAATTCGGAAGAAGTAATAGTTTTCAGCGATGAAGCTCTTTATCATTCCGCTTAGAACTAAACCATATAAAAACAAAGCATCAAAACAGTACTATTTCTTTTTGGTGAAATTTTATTGGTTTTCACAATTGAATTTGATTTCTAGTAAGCATTTCAAATTTGCAAATCAATCCAAAACTGCTTCTTCTTCTTCATTTTTTTTCCTGCTTGTTTTAATAAGGAATTCTTTATGTATTTTGGGAAGCATTTACTAAAGTTTAACAGAAAGTCTTCAACTGACGTGGAACACAGCATATTTTTCTTGGACTTTATGGCTAAAAGGACAAACCAAGGTTTCAAAGAAGTTGTTTTCTGAGTCATCATGATAGCAACCTGCCAGTCTTGGAGCGTTATCTTTCTCTTCAAAGGGATTTTAATTTATATTATGTTTCTTTCTTGAGAAATTAGTTAAAGAAACAAACAAAAACGGTGGTCAATTGTTAAGGTGTCACTCAATAGATGATTTAATTCGGTTTTGATTTAGAACGCTTGGCAATAATTTGTTGTCTACTGGAAGAACTAATATATAAGTGAATAATCTAAAGCCTCTATTTTCTTTCGGCCCTTCAAAAGCTAAGTCATTTTTAGCAATAATCCATATTCCGGTAGCAAATGAAAAGGACTGATTCAAAAGCTAAAGTATAGGATCAATGAGCTGGTAGGCTGTCATTGTTCTTGGAAGGCAAATTCGTACTGAACTGGCCTTCTCCTTTTGACAGGGTCAAGATCTTACTGATGGAACTGAAATGTTTGCAAATATTGGCATCTGCGTGTGCCTGTTATTCTTGGTTCATACATGTTCATGCAGAAAAAACCTGAAACATGCAGATGGCATATGATGTAAAAGTTGCTTCCAACTGATCATCAACAAAGTAAAACAAACTAACATTTTTATTAATCTTCTAGTCTGTTATTTGAGGATGTAGAAAATTAAAGCTCCAAGTTAACACCAAAATCAATCTAATCAATGAGCATGCCACTGTCTTGTGAGATGCCTTTGATGAAAGCATCAAGGTTTATTTGAGATGATCCGGTTTTGGCAACTGCTTTTCGGCACTTCTCTTTGAGTTCTCTTGCTGATTTTTTCATGTTTTTCACCTCATTGTTCTCTGGATCCATGAAACTTCGGACAAGCTCTGCAATTCTAGCTCTTGTCAAAAAATTTTCATCTTTTTGTTGTTCTTTCAATCTCCAGCCAATCTTCCAGTCTTCAACAATTTTCTTACTATTTGGAGCTTGATCAAAAAGTATTGGTAAGGTGAGCATTGGAATACCTGCATATGTAGCTTCAAGAACGGAATTCCACCCGCAGTGTGTTAGAAATCCCCCAATAGAAGAATGGCATAGCACTCTCAATTGGTCACACCAAGGTACTACTAACCCCAGACCACCACAATTGTCCCGCAGCCGAGAAGTTTCTCGACGAGCTACCCAGACATATGGAACGCCACTATCTTGTAGCCCAGCAGCAAGTTCATCTATTTGGTCGTTTGAAACTGAGAGAAAGCTTCCCAAGGAGACGTACAAAACAGAACACAGAGGATGAGAATCTAGCCATTGCAGATAATCGGGGACCTTTTGAAAGGTAGTATCCAAGGAGTTCTCATGTAGTTCAAAGTAGGGGATTGCAGGCCAATCGTGTACATGGGAATATTGAATCTAGCTTTTAGAGCGTCAATGACATGGCGTTCAAGCTCATAAACTGAATTGAATAGAATGTATTTTGCTTTTGGCACCCATGAAATGCATTCCAATGTAAGCTGGATAACTTGCCGCGTACTTCCTTCAAGTATCAGTTGAAGGTCTGCAAAATGACTCGGTGAAATTCCAGGGTTCTGCTCCCCAAGTTCGGTGCCCTTATCTGTTATACAGTCATCAATTAATTGCTGTCATCAATAAGCAATTGGGATATAAATGTATGAGCGCGAATAATCGACTAAGAAAAATGTTACAACGGCGAGTTAGTATCTCTTGTAGCAACTAGGAAATGTTGTACTGTAAATTAGTACCTAGCAGATCAACTAAGAAATGCCAGTTTTCTGCGAGGACTGTGCGATACAATAGGGAAAATACTGTTACTGATGTTGTGCAGAGTGAGGCCACGGGAAAGTTTCTTCTATTTCCCATTCGGATTGCCCATTCCAGCTCAGCATCAGCTATGATAGCATTCACTGGTAGCTCAATTGTATCAAGGAGCTCCTCAAAGGGAGCTTCCATCCTTTTCTTAACAGCTTCATAAAAGCCAGGAAAATCAGCACCTCGAACTAGCTCAGATGGGAGAACATTCGGTATTGAAGCAAAATGTATGTTATCAGGCTTGGTGCAGGATCCAATGAAACCTAACCACTCTTTGGTAACGACAAAGGTGATCAGAAGATCATGCTTTCTTGAAGCTAGTAACTTACACAAGTTCATCATAGGGTTGATGTGGCCTCTACCAGGATAAGGCACTGCGACGACGTGAGCGTTGATGATAGGTTTCATGGGGACAGGATTCATGCCGGGAATTTAACAAAGAGGAAGATATAGTGAAGAATTCTGGAAACAATCTGCCAACGCAAAAAAGCAGTTTATATTTTATAGCGTGACACTTTCGTTTTGCCTGTCTCCTTGCGCTTTCGATTATAAAACTAGAAATGACGCATTCAACTGAAATGAATCCTGGTGGTTTTATGCAGGATGGACGTATACATCTTGTACTTACTATTGAAGCCTCAGCCATCTGGACCACAAGTAAATGTTGTTCCTATTGAATTTGACCAACCTGGTTCGGTTTGGGTTGGGATAATAACTGTATAAGAATTAATTAATTTTGATTTATCCAATCCAAAAGCAGCAGCAGTTGAACTGTATGTGCACTGTTTTCTTTCAGTACAAGAATCAATTTAATCAAACATCTCCAAGCATTGCAAAATATTCGAATTTTGATAGGACTAAGAATCTTTTTTTCTGACTATCAATGATAACGAATTTGAAACGAAAGTAAATTCTTGAGTCGTTTCACTTTCACGTACTTCACACTTGATGCTTGGAAATCCGATATTTGAGTTTAAAATGCCACTTCTTAAGTACTCATAAGGTCTAAACCTATCTTATATCACTCCACCATATCGCAATTTCAATCACATTTATGCAAATCTTCTTTCTAAAATTCTCTCTTTGCAAAGCTGTGAAACATACAAAAAAGGTTACTTAAACTTGGTACATCGTTGATCATCAAGAGGATAACTGCTAAAACAGGGTATGTTCACTATCTAATCTTTGCTTGATGTCAATCATCACTTTGATGCCATACTTTGACTAAAAAAGGATTGAAACCAAAGGATCTAACATTTCCAACATAAACAATATCAAAGATCCAAAAATGAATTGCCAATACACAAAATTGAGGTCAATTTAATTTACCTCCATTCTTCTCTTTCAAATGAAAATCAGCAACAAAGCTTTGGAGCTAATCTAAATCCATGCTCAACAAATACCACAGCAATAAGCCTGCTGCGATTTACAAACATTTCTCTCCACTATGTGAAACCCAATAAACACGAAAAAAGGTAGGCCATCAGCAACATTGTCCTAAGAAAGAGATAAGCCTCATAAGCAGAAGTTGAATGAGAAGTTTGAAGTTCAACAAAAAATCTGCAGTTATGAACCGATGGATCTACAGTGGTGATGAGACCCAACCCCCCAAAATCGCAGCTATCTGCCTTTTGATCATGCTGCTGATAATAAATATTAAATGCATAGGATATATTACCAGGCCAACTGACATTAGAACAGGAACCACCAGGAGATAGTGCCGTACAATCAGATACAGAACATGCCTCCAAAGCCCTTGCAGTTGCATTTGACAAATCTCTGTTATTGTTTACAACACACCATTTTGAAGGAAGGTAGTCAACAAATTGAGCATTCACAAGGTTTTTTGAGCCCTGGCCAAAGTTAAAACGGTACTTGGCTTGGCCATCAAAAGTGAACAGGCCCCAATGTCGATCAAAACTTCCGGAGGTTATGCTTCTTTGGTCCTCGTCCAAGAGGCTAAATATGAATGTTTCTATTGGTGGATTCCTAGGTCTGAGAGGAGTTCCTATTTTGCTATGAAGGTGACCAATGAGACCCTTCATAAATGTCTCAGCAACAGATGAGGTTGCATTGGCTGCTCCATCAGTAGGCCAACCAATGCGTGCAACAACTATATCTATTTCTGGAAACCCAATGTCTGATAATGCAGTAACAACGGTATCATAGCTTAAGTCGAAGCTGTTTTTGTATGTTCTATGACTGTCATTACGATGATGTGCATTTTCTTTGAAAAGAGTAAAGTCAAGGTATATGTTCTTGTTCTGTTGGAAACTTATAAACGGAGAAATAGTCACAAAGAAAGGAGAGTGATGCTTGCTGAGAAATGTAAGTAGTTCGATCATGGTTTTATTGAGGTCGGTCCTGAAGTGTCCTTTTGAAGGCAGGCTGGACTCAGACACAAAGGTATCAAAACTACATGGAACAACGACTTTCACTTCGCTCGCCAAGTTTGCTTTGGTTAAGGCTGCTTGGATGTTCATTGCTGCTCCAATGACAAAAGGGTGAAACTGCTCACCATAACTTTGGAGAAATGGCTCATCTCCAACAGCAAGATACCTTCAAAAGGTCTAATCAGCCATAGATGTAGAAAAAGAAAAATTCTAAAGCACAAATATTATATTAAAAGAAAAGGCAAAAATTTACTCAATAAAATATGATCCATATTGATAAAGATTGGACAAAGTTTTACACTAGCTATGAGAATGGAACCGTCAACAAAGGTAGAGTTGCCCTTGCATTGAAGAAGATATGATTCAGAATACATAATTATAAATAATTTGCATCACTATGATGTGTGTGAAGGTCATTGTCCACGAAATCATCCAACTGAACTGATATATATATATATATATATTTGATAATAAGGGAAGGGAAGGGGATGCTTGTAATTGAATCCAAGCTTATATGCCAATTCTAACTCACTTTTAGTTACTAAGCCGAGAGGTTATTGGCCTTACCTTCCATTGCTTTTTGACCTTCTACGAGGAAAAAAGAAAACCCCAATGCCAGACTATAGAAGTCTGATGGAACTTGTTCGGAAAGGGGAAAAAAAAATTGGTGCCAAAGACATAGATATCTGATTACCAAACTTAATAAGAAAAACCTTAATCATCAAAGGTAGATGCGATAATCAACTTCCAGCCACACAGCAGAACCTGTAGCTGCTTCTATAGTTCTTTTCAGACCAAGTCTCTGTCTTCCACACAACTAACTCTTAATACGACAAAGGTCTAAGAGAATAAGATGCTACACCAAATCAGCATTCACAAATTTGGCAAGAAAGCACTTCAAAATTAGTAGTTTAGTGCCACTTAGTTTGTCATCTTTAAATTGATATAGCTTTCAATATATGAGCTTTCCTCTTGCTTTGATGGATTACAGCATCTCACTCAAGTAACTAGTAAATTGCAGCTTGTAACCATCCAAGAAAGAAAAAAGAATCAAAATCAGTAATTCACCTACCCACATTTTCCATTCCAAACCCTAACACCAAAACTAATTGATGATGCTAATGCCCAAACATGAAAAATACAAGCCCCGTAATTAAAAATTAATAAATAAAAGGAAAGAACTTTAAGCATCAAAACCAAACACAAAGCAAGATCAATCCCCAAAGCAAAACAAGAAGAAGGAAGGGCAAGAAACATACTCAATTCGAACTCCAGCTCCACCATGAGAAAGGTAGCGGGTGACATTATCATGGACCCAACTTTCAGCAGCTTTCCTAGAGGAGTTAAAAGTTTTGAGCATGGAATTGGGGATGCCCACGGTGACAAAAATGTCGGAGCCAGAGAGAGCTTGTAGCACAAGTGGGTCAGCATCGAAGAGCTTGACTTTGGAAACGTCGTTGGACTTCAAGAGGTCAACCACCTTGGGAGGTGGGAGAGGGTGGGAAGACATGGTACCCCAGTTGACGCCTATGGCGCCAGCAGTAGAGCCAAGGAGGCATAGACTGGTGAGAAAAAGAAAGAGTATGAAGGGATTTGGAGGCATACGATAGGGAATTGAATGAAAAATCTGAGAGGTTGGTTTGGTGGAGAAAGTGAAGAAGAAACGAGTTTGCTCTGTTATTCAAAAATAAATAAATAAATAAGAATGGGGAGGGGGAGAATTAACAAAGCTGTTGTGTTGTGCTTTTACAAACTGCGAAGCATGAATGCTAGAACTGCCACTGCCAGCCAGGGGCTTTTGTGGGGCTTTCTATTTGTTTTTAGGATTGGTTTACTTGGCCCTTTGCTTCGCTGCCTGCACTCTTCTTCCTTCCTGCTTTTCATAACTTCTATTTTTGTCGCTACAACTTTGTTTTCTTTTCTTTTCTTTTCTTTTCATTCATTCGTCTTTCTTTACAGTTTTCTGAAGAACCATAAATTATTTTGGGTTATTCTGAGAAGCAGTAAATGCATAAAAATACATATATAATGCAATTTCTGGGTTAAAAAATAATATTAAACTTTCCCATTATTTTTTCCATTAATTGATATTTATTATTATATATTTAGATTAAGTTTAATTTATCATTATAGATAAATTTAATATTGAATTTTGTCTTTCTATTTGATTTGTTTAAATTTTGATTTTTTTAATTAAATTTTCTTAATCAACTTTGATCATATATGATTTTAACATAAAATTTAATTAAAAAATATTTCTTCAAAAATTTCATCTTTTTAATTAAGATTTAATAAATTAATTAATAAAGGATGATAAATAACATTAAGCGTTAGTTTTTATACATTAATATTTTTTATTTTTATAAATTAATTTTATCTTTAAATTTTTTAAAATCAAAGTTGAATGGTCAAATTCAATTAAAAAAATTAAAATTAGTTGCACGATTTAATCAAATAATAATAATAATAACAATAATGATGATGATGTAATGTCAAATTTGTTTTAATCTAAAAAGTAGAATAATAAATATCAATCAAAATGAAGATATAGTGATAAATTTTAATGTTTAGAAATAGTGGTTGAACAAACTACCTTGAGAGATTGATCTTTGAATGCTAGATGACATGCTGCTTGTCTGTAAGGATTTGAAGTGAACTACGATCGGGATTTCTGTAAGATGTTTGCTTAGCACGCATTACCAACTGGAACTGAAAGGCAATTGTGTCGTGTGACTTTGCGGCCATCCCATGGTTGCTGAACATCAGGAATGAAGTTCATGCTTAATGCACCCAACAAAAATAAAAAGAAATTAATGCACTGGGGTTGGCTATTTCTTTAAATTTTATTATTTTATTATTTGTAACAGAAAACTCCTTTGCAACCTTCAAATATTGTCTGTCTGTCTGTCGGTCTTCTTTATTTTTGATAGGTGCAATACATTCTACTCATTCTGTCAAATATTACTTCTAAATCCTAATTTGTGCGCATCTCGGCATCTTGATGTTGTTTGCCAAGGGTTACTCAACCTGGACCATTAAGGGCCAAGAATGGATCTCAAAAGCTCATGGACTTGGGCTTCGAATTTATCCGTCGATCTTGGCTTTATTTTTTTTTTTTAAATAATTTAGCAAACAGAAATTTTAAAAAAAGAAAAAAAAAATCCCATCTTTGATCTTTGCTTTCCTCAATGGCAGCTTATCAACCAGGGGTTGCCCTTTCAATTTTGTGTTGCCTCTTCTTGCTCGACCCATTTGCTTCAGCTTCCGAAATTATTCTTCCTTCCGATTCACATAAAGTCTCCTTGGCTGTATACTACGAATCCCTGTGTCCAGACAGTTTCGATTTCATAGTCAATTACCTAGCTAAGCTCTTCGAAGATGATCTCATCTCCATCGTCGATCTCCGCCTCGTTCCTTGGGGAAACGCCAAACTCAAAGGCAACGACACCTTTGATTGCCAGGTCTTATTATTAGATTTGACTGTGTTTTAATTCAACTAAGTTTTCAATTGGCCTTCAATTTAAGTATTATTTTTCCCAGAAAAAAAAAAGGCAATAATTTTGTTGCAGGCTTTTACCCCCTTTTTTTTTTTTTGGGTTGCAGCATGGCCCAGGTGAATGCTTGTTGAACACAGTGGAAGCTTGTGCAATTGATGCCTGGCCTCGGTTGGTAAAAATCTTTCATATTTGCACTGGGTTTTATTGTTGATTTGGCCGCAAAGTTTAGAACTTTCTTTTGGGACAGAACATGCCATAACTAAAACCTATGTTGAAATAATTGGAAATTTACTTCTTCCTGATTCCAACCTTCGAAATGTACCATAAGGGTTACGTTAAAGGCAAGCCGTTTTGATGCAGAAGGACCATTTCCCATTCATCTACTGCGTTGAGGCTTTGGTATCTGAGCGAAAGTACCTTGAGTGGGAATCATGCTTTGAGAATTTAGCCTTGGATTCAAAGCCCGTTGTCGATTGCTATAGCAGTGGACTTGGGCAAAAGGTCAGTCTCTACTATCTATGCTAAAACTTTACTAAGTCCTTTCCTGTGATATGATATGAATTTTATTTGTTAGTCCTCTCAAGTGAAAATTTGGTCAAGAATATGTTTCTATTCGCTTTTGTTTTCAGCTAAACAATTGAGATTTATGATTATTCTGACGTATATCCTGGTGTATAAGTTACTAACTAGAAAAAACCTGAGATGTGTGCATTTATTAGCTCTTAAAGAAGTTTAGCATTTTACCACAATTTTGACTTGTAATCTTATGATACCTCAATTTGAGATTTATGTGCATAAGAAAAGTGCTTCATCATCATGATCTACAACTGATTTTAGCGAAGGGGATATAACAAGCTGTTGTGTTGTTTCCTACTTTGATTTCAGCTACCTGAAGAAACTCTGCCAAAAGAAAAGCGTTTCTACTTTACTGATTCTTATGAGCAACTCTGCTAATTGTTATGTGATTTTTTTTAGGTCACTATTGGGGGAAAAAAATGAAAAGCAAAAAGCAATAAATGAAACTTCGCCTGTTGGACGAGGTGAAAGTGGAATAGAAAATAGAAAGGATTAAGCACTGCTCAACTGTATAAGCAATAGTATAATTTAGTGGTACTGTCTCTTTATATAGTTTGCTTTAATGTATTAAATCTTGGATTATGGCTGTTATCACTGTGAATATGGTAAGTGTATATAACTTTACAAGTACCTGCTATTAGCGTCTACAAAATCATTGCCGATGGAACTGGACTATTAGTGTTCTTAGAAGATCATATTCTAGTTTTTGGTGATTTACATGCCTTTCAGTTTCTATCATTGTGCCGTTTATTGTTCCTTCATCGGTATTTAAAAGACTCTAAGTGGGAAGGTTGGTTGTATTTCTTAGGGACAACAGTTTGCTCCTGTTCATGAATTTAGATCTCCCTGTCATAGTTTATGTCATGTTGACCAACTTTATTTCTTTATCTTTTATGTTTTTTCACCTCTTTCTGTTGTTTTGTTTAATTTATCATGTTAAAACATTACCCTGTAATGCATAACTGAATGGCTTAATATGGGATTTTTATCTTTATGCAGCTTGAACTACAATATGCAGCCGAAACTAATGCCCTCGAACCTCCTCATACATTTGTGCCTTGGGTTGTTGTGAACAGTCAGCCAATTTATGAGGTTTGTTCTCTTGACTATCGGATTGATTGAAATTTCTTCTCCATCCTAGCTCCATTTTATTGCTCCAAGGCAATAGGCGATCCCGATTACTTGTTTCATTACTCATATATGTGATTTTAAACAATGTCAATATCGATGATATTCAAGAAAAGGATGTCTATGTCTCTGATTGTAGGACTATGAAAACTATATAAGCTATGTTTGCAAGGCCTATAAAGGATCTGCTCTGCCCAAGGCTTGCAGTGGACTATCCTCCAATCAAATCTATGAGAAAAAATTTATCCATCCAGTTTTGCTATGAAGAAGATATCAACACCAACATTATCATCAAGAACCATATCAACTTTGATGTCATGTGTACAGAAGATGACAACTTCTATGTAATAGTTTTCAGTTTTATACATGCATAAATGTCTTGGATTCTAGCTAGCTTCTTAATATATACATATATATATATATATAGTTAGTGCCTCGTAAGCTGTGCCTTAATAGTTTTTGAATCAGAATGTGGACTTTGATAAACTACTTATCATCACAAATCACCTGAAAAAAATGTGCTCGTTGCTGATGTTGAATAGGTGAATTGAGCTATTCTTTTCCATCCCGCGTTTGTCAGTCATGCATTAGATGGAAGTACCATAAATGGTGGGTAACAGATATGTACCTAACGTTATGTTTGGTTGTTTGGTTCAGATTTGACTGAGGAATCAGTCATTCCGTGCAGCCCTCTATTAGGGGTGAGGCCTGAATAGCCGTTCAGAGCCTCACTCACTCAATGACTATTCGGTGCCATCCGTAGTAACCCTCTTTTTTTTTTTTGACAAAAAAATTCTCACCCCTACCCTTTGCATCTGTATATTCGCCGAGTTGAACAAATACAAATCTTACACATTGTTCCTCTTAAGGATAAACGAAGATGAAAGAAAAAATCTATCACCATTGTTGGGTAGCTGTGGCTTGTCTCCAGTATCTTATCTTATTGCCAGCACCTTTTAGCCTGTGCTGTTCTTCCTCCATCGATCTCACCTTAACGAAAACCTCCATAGCAAATTCATTTCCGTTTTCATCTCTTCTTTCTTTATGGGTTTTTTTAATCTAATCTCTTTTAATTATTTTCCCTTCATTTGAAGTTGAAATGATTTCTAACCCAGTGGGAAAAAAAACTGAAATCAGGAGTCATGCAACGGAGAAAGAAGGATTTTTTGTGGATTTTCTCATGAATTGTTTTTATAGATCTAGGCTTTTTTTTTTTTGTGAGTTTGTCGAAAAAATCATTAGAAAAAGAAAATAGAGACGCTTGAGAGGAATCTATAGCTGAAATTGGGGAGTGTTTTGGGTTGGAGATCAGTGGCCAGTAGCGGCGGCAATGGTGGAGGGCAGACAGATTCTGGGTTCATAAGCTGGTTTGTTCTTCTTGCTGGGTTTTAAAGCCTTGAATAAGACCTGAATGAAGCTGAAAAAAAAGTGTATATATTCTTCAAAATAAACGGATAAATTATTTTTATAATTAAATATTATTAAATAATATATAATATATTTAAAAATATTATTTTTTATTACGCTTTAATAATATATATGATATATTTTAAAAAATATTATTTTTGTAATGTAATTATTATTTAAATATATAGTAACTTATTTTTATAATTTATTATTAAATATATTAAGTTTATATAAATATTTAATTAATAAAAATAAAAATTATTTATTTAATTTAAAGGTAATAATTTCATTTCACATTTATTCATTATATATTTTTTATTATCATTTTAA
This sequence comes from Adansonia gregorii, assembly GCA_038382025.1. Classification (NCBI taxonomy): domain Eukaryota; kingdom Viridiplantae; phylum Streptophyta; class Magnoliopsida; order Malvales; family Malvaceae; genus Adansonia; species Adansonia gregorii. Next base: position 16,820,329 of record JBBYHO010000006.1, on the reverse strand, counting down.
CTATTCAACCAATCAACTTATGGAATACTTATTTTTTTAATTTAATTTAATTTTTTTTTTAATTTTATTTCGGTGAATTAAGTATACCGTAAAAGTGGTAAAGAGTCGAGCTCGAGATCTGCTTTGCGTTGTCTGCTCAAGCACGTATCGTAATGTTGACAAGACGACCCGAGCCTTTTTAGGTTTTAGGATAAAGCGTTTTGGAGCTCCCGTGTACACCATGGGTTAGGACTCATGACGGCCTAACACCATCGATCAGTGGGGTGTCTTCCTGCGAGAAACATTTTGAACCTTAGTTTAATGTGCGGCTTCAAAGTGACATCAACAATAACGATTCCATTCAGTTCCTCCGTGGGCTGTCCATTGTACATACCTTAAGAGTTCAAAAACAAAGGGAAAAAAAATGGTCACAGCAGTTTCACTCCCTCTTTGCAACCCTTTCCACGAAAATGAGTGAAAGTTTACAGACTAATCTTAGATAAATTAATCATAAGTACAATATCTTCGCAACCCTAGTTTTGTCTCCTTTATTGCTTATATTTAGTCAAATCTTTTGCATCCTGTTGATGTCAGGATTGTCGGATATGAGGTGTTGTTCAGAAAAAGCGCCTCGATAGAGGCGAGTGTGCCGTCTGTGAGGTATTGTCCCGCTAGCCAAGGGCCGAAGCTCGCATGGTAGGGGTTTTGTCCCT
>JBBYHO010000006.1:16770919-16809633 GCA_038382025.1 Adansonia gregorii | reverse complement strand
AAAAAAAAAAGTTTAGAAATGAAACTTTTAAGATTTAATGGTCAATTCCTTCTACATTTTTGAATGGCCCTAATCCGAAGGAAGAAGAATAAACTAAAGGAAATTGTGGCATTTTCATTTAAAAAAAAAAAGAAAAGAAAAATACATTTCTTCTTTGTAATGAATTTCCACTAATGCATACATGTGATTGGAGCTTACAAGGTCAAAAGAAGGAAAGCAACCGAAACCCAATAGCAATAATGATAATTAGCCAAGTTTCCTTTGATGACATGATGGAAAATTGGGAGTTGCAAAGTGACCCCTTAGCTCATCATTTTGGAAGACGCTAAAGCTAAATACATAGGAGAAAAAAAGCTTTTCTTTTTCTCCTTGCTTTCTTAAGACTACTTGTTCTTTCTAAAAACAATAGATTAGAACCTGTTAGTCATGCATGACAAGAAACGAACGAATTATAGAAGAGAAATCTTATCAAACAGGAAATAGAAAGAGATTAAAACAAGATTTTAAACTAAACCTGGTTCATGGGATATCGATCCAATTTTTATAGAGAACCTCCAAATATATTATATAGCTCATTATCACATTTAAAACAGCTATTAAGAGCTAAAAAAAAGGAATAAAATCAGTAACTAAGAAAACAACTATACACTATTAGTGGTAGCGGCAGCGGTGACAGTACTACCAACATTAGTCGCAGTTCCACCATCGACGCCGCCGCTACCACCAACACCGTCTACCGCTTGATTAGAAGCCACTGACACATTGACCCCCACAGATGTAGTTGTGACTGTAGGCCTTTTTCGCTTCTTCTTCTCATAAGGAATCCCCCTGGCTTTAGCCTGCTCTTCTCTTACTTCCCTCAAATAAATCCTCACAGCCCTTGCGCCAAAAGGGTTTGATTCTGGATGTCCACCGTTTTCTTCATAGGCAGCTCTCAGTCGTCCAATCAGCGCGTCGAGACTGCCCCACGCTTGCTTGAGTGGGCAACAGCAAGGATCAGGTGGGTTTGGATGTCCGAAAAAAGGACAGCCCGTTATGTGAACCTTAGTTTTGCCAAATTGGTCAAGGTATTTCAAAAACTCAATTACGTGTGCGCCACTGCAACGAGCTAGTGTTAATGGGGGCTTATGGTTCTTCAAGTACTGCAAGAAAGTGTTCCAGTCTCGACGCTTTTGTGACTCGTAGCGACTCGGTGGAGCTGAGGAAGAAGATGACTCCACAGCTCCTTGTTGTGAAGGCGTCGGCGGCGGTGCTGAAGCTGAAGCTGTAGCTGATGATGGACCCTCGTTGATGCTATTCGGGTTGGGTGCAATACCCCCTCCAGAAGCAGAATCCATTGACTTTTGAAACTAAACGAGCAAAAAAAAAAATGTCGGGGTTCTGGTGACTAATTTTTGTACTTAATTTTTTTTTTTCAATTTGGATATTGGTTTTGTCTGAACTCCTTTCCTAGTGTTGGCTTTTCTTTTTCTCCAGAGAAGAAGGCTATCTAAATTCTAAGCTATCTATCACTCACTCACAAACTCTTTCGTCAGATGATTCTGTTTGATTAGATAAATAGTAGTATTACTACTACTACGATCGAGGGTATTTACTATATACTATTTAGGGTTCTTTCAAGGAAGAACCTGCTGGCTCCCTGGCCCTGCCCTCGGGCCCTGTGGCATCTTTTTCACGGGAAAGATTTGCTTGTATTATCTTTATTCCTGAGAGGGGGTATAATTTTGAACGAAAGAAAGACAAAAATTGAGGGGAAAAAAAAGAGAGAACCCTTAATGATGATGGGACGTCCTTCCCACTGCTACTTTATATTTTATGTTATTATAATTGAAAAATGAATGTAATGAAGCAACCCGTAGTAGTATTAATAATTCATTCGTTTAAAATTATTTAAAAAAATGGGCTGAATCGTTATGTACTGATACTGCGGATTAAGAAATGGATTGAGAGAAAAATCAGCGTATGCATAAATATATATCCACAGTATGATAAATATCATATAGACTAACATATAGGCTCACATGGTGGCCCCTATGGACGTGACATGGTTCACAGATCACGTTCCACGGCGGCCCCTCCACTCTCCTCATCTTCCGACTCATCTTCGCTCCTCACTCGCCTGGTTTACCTCCTCTTGACTTGTTGGCCTATGTACAAGGTTTATCGATTTAATTAGTTCAAATTATAAATAAATTATAAATAAATTTTAAATTAAAAATTAAATTTAAATTTAATTAAATTTTATTTTAAAAATTTGAATCTAATTAAAGATAAAAAATTAAATTATTTAAGTTCATTCAATTAAATTCATTTACTTAATAAAAATAAGTTTAATTTGTATTTTTAACTTTAAACTCAATTATCTATATTTGAATTTAAGTTCAACTTTCAATTAAAATTTTTAATACTAATTAAAAATAAAATAACTTAATTACGTAACAAATTATTCAAATTAAATATTAAAATATTTAAATTCAATTAATTTAATAATTTAAATTCAATTCAAAAATAATAAAATCTAATTTTTTTTAAAACTAAACTTAAATAATTTACTAGCACAAAGGTATCGTTTACACCACAAATCAAAAGCAAAAGAGGTGCTTTCTATCTGCGTGTGGAACACGTTAGGAAATTGAGAATGCGGGATGCTTGGACTGTAGTGAATGGGGGTGTTCTCAGTTAGGTCGAACTTTTGTTGGGCACTTCAGAGATTGTGGTTGCCTGCTGGCCGCCGGGTACTTACAGTTGCCGGTCCAAGGTCGTGGATTCTGTCTTTCAAATGCTCGTGTATCTGTTTTCTTTGAAAATTTTAAGACTTGCTACGTGCACTCTGCTCCAATATGCACTAAGATTTGCCGGTCCAAGTTAGTATGTTCCCTTCTCTCGATTCTGTTTTATTCACTAATACCACCATTAACTAAATTCATTGATATTTTTCACAAACCGTCCCAAAAGATAACAGCAGCAGCAACGCCTATGAGAAGGCGCATGCAGCATGCAGGTAGCCACAGTAATTTAAGTTATATTTTTACCATAGTACACCTGATTTAACTTCGATTGTGCAATCATTGCTGATTTTGTCTTACCCAAATTTATAACTAAGTAATTTCAGACATGAATATAAAGAACACGATAATTTAATAAATAAATAAAGCTATTAAGAAGTAAGATCTTTCCTTGCTTTTTTCTTTTAATCAATTGTCCACTTATAATAAAAAGAAAAAAAAAGACATTATGATTTGTGTATTTTGCATTTGAGTGCAAGTCAAGGCAATGTATGCATTAGCTACATCAATGTTGAAATTAGACATTCATGATTGTACATTATTGTTTTAAGAGTAATTATCTTTTCTTTTTGTTTTTTTTTCCTTTTAAAGAGTAGTTTGAAAGAATATAATGGCTAAATCGTATAGAGAGCCATTCTTTATGATCATAATTTTAAAACGGAATGATTTATGCAAAAAAGAAAGCGAATCCAAGCTGTTTCTCAAAAAAAAAAAAAATTCTAAATTAAAGAACAAAAAAATAAAAAATGTCAACTTCACAAGTCATAACCCCGCGCCACAAAAGAAACAATCCCCTTTAAATTCTTTTGACAGTTAAAATTTTCGAATGTGATTATCATATATACATATATATATATATATCTTCATTAATTTGTTGAGTTTTACTGTTTTAGATAGAAAGACATGAGAATCCCTGTTTTGATCGGTAGAAGGATATATATATATATATATCTTCATTCATTTCCTATAGGGCTAGATCTTAAACAGTCTCTAAGAACCAAAGCCTACCTTCATAGGCTTGTATAAAAAATGGGTCCGGTTACCAACTCCACCCTTCCGTAGCCGGAAGTGTAGAGCCTTTGAAGTTTATTTTGTACCGTCCTTTGACGGGCCTCCCGCATAATAATAACCTCACCTTTTGTTTCCCCACAAAAAATGATGATCATGTATTTTTCTCATCCACTTCGATGTTCGAGTTATATATATATATATATATATTCACCAAAAATTGTCTTTCTTTTCTTTTTCGGCTAAATCAATTCTTCATTTTCAAGACATTAGAGACTTTAGTTTCGACAAAACTAAATAAATAAATCTCTTAGAAAGATTCTTTAACTGATATGGTTTGCAGAGTCAAGGGACAAGAGAGCTGACAAGCTATCCATCCAATCCTCTGCAGTCGTAGTGCATTTTCAAGCTGCCTCATCAATCAACTTTGATGTTTATGAAAAATCATGGATCCTAGGTAACCCATACGTCAAATCGAGATTAAAACGTCGGACAGACAGTCCAACTAACTAATCTTTGACTTCTAGCAGAGCTCATTCTGAACCACAAAAACAGACGGAATTGAGGGGAAAAAAATTAAAATTACTCATCTAGAGATATGCACTTACTGTCCACACGAGTGAAATGCATAAACCTTCGAAAGCACAACAATTGATCTACCATGCAATATCCAATGGCTGTGGTAAATGGCATTTTAAAGGGTGAAAAATGAAAATAGACCCATCAGAAAAACAAGAAATCATTTATTCTATTCAAGACATTAATCATACGAGGTGACGGAAAGTGCTACCCGGAGATCGTTTGACGTTCCGCATATATACATCCGATATGTTTCTATTTCCTGTTGATGGTCCCCCGGAGTGCTGAGTGCGTAGTGACTGCCACTGCTGCTGTCACGCTTGGAAAAGATGATCTCCCTGAGGATCGGTTCATGGCCATTGAGAAGATTACCCATGCTTAAAACTTTTCTCCACGACTGAGTAGCTGTAGGTGGGGTAAACATATTTGACACAACCTGTCTCTCATTCAGCTTTAGTTGCAGCTTCATGCCAAACTCCTAAGCAACAAGAATGTTTGCATATAATGTAAAACCCAAGGCAGTTGCAGGGAAATTATAAGAAAGGGATGCGCAAACGTTTTGATTACAAAAAATAAAATTAAATCTAAATTCAAGTTACTTCCCCAATTTCAAACATTATGTAACACTAAATTGCAATATTACCCGCTTTTTGCTTCTTTTTTTGTTTTGATTTTAATCGTAAGTCCTAACCTGACATCAAATGGACTTTCCTAAGGAATAGTCCACTGAACAGTCCAATGCAGTGATTCACTAATGCTCATGAAAAAAGAGCGATTCATCTGCTAGAATGCTAAAAAAGTGAGGAGATTCATGGCATTGAAGCTATTTACCCTCTGAACATCTAGATCCGTTGAGCCCATTTCCATCCTTGGAAGGTAAAAGTTGTAGTAGTCACTGAAAATAGCTTCATAGACACGCGGTGCTTGTATGAACTTACAACGAAGAGAAGCTGCAAGTGTTAATAACTTCTCAACATGTTCAAAGACAACACAAAGCCGTCTGAGGTCTTCAATTTTCTCACTGTTTCCAGATAACAAGTTCGCTGCAACATACATGAGATTGAAACTTCAATGACCTCAATTTTGCTGAATAGTAAACTTGCAAGAGTGATGAACAATACCTTGCAAAGGCCTTAAAGTAGATGCCATAGTAAGGTAGAGTTCGTCCATTTTAGTCCTCATCTGCTTCAAGCTTCCAAATTTTGTCTGGTTCAGAGTGTCAGCTGCCGCTCTGAAGGCAGTACAAACCATTTGCTCAAGCAGCTGATGGGGTTGCACAGTTTCCAGGTAATGAAGGATCTGTAGAATTTAAGAAGCCATGAAGGATCAAGGTTAACGCATCAAAGAAAAAGTGAAGAACAGCTATAGCCATGCAACGAGGTTTGAGCAAAGTTTCAAGTCAAATTCTTAGTTTACCATATAATCCAAAATGAAGCATTTATTCAGTTGTTTTCAAGTATCTATCATGTCAGGTAATAATTCTTGCTATTGCCACTTGAGTCTTCATTTGAGATCACTGAAGAAAGACCCAACTAAATGATGCATTGGTACAGCGCATTTTTTCTTGATCAAAATCTGGAAAAGTTCAGGTTTTAGCTACCAATGATTCGAATGTATATATATATATAGTTCATACTCCCGCAAAATCAGAAGTCCTGGTTATATATATTTTATATAGGTATATGAAGATGGCTTCTCTTCAACCAGTAAAGTCATATTTTTCTATCAGATTATACTTTACTATCTTGAGCAAACATATTACACGATAGTATCTTAGTCAAAGGAACCGGGGAGGGGGGGCATATTACACAATAGTACCTTAAGCAAACATCAAGATGAAAAAAAAGGTTCATTCTTCTACAGTCCAAACTGACCTTCTCTCCTTCTCGGTTTGGGTCCAGCAGTGGTTTCTGCTCGTAAGCAGGCAAACTAGGAGCATCATTCCAAATCTTTCTCCACAAGTTCCCATGGCCAGACATCCGCCGTGAAAGTCGTCCTCGAGGAGGCCAGTCATCCTTCATACCCTCTGTATGATTTTCGGACAGAACATTTGCTTCACTTCCATCACTCTCCCAATCTCCGGGTGAATGCCATCGGATAAAATCTTCGAAAACAGCATCTGGGTTTGCAGCTTTAAAGGCTGACATGTCTATTTCAAAATTTCAAGAATCATCAGAAAAGATGTGCAATAAAGCATAGCAGAAACCAGCACACATTTGAGACTTTTAAGCATCAAATTTATGAGAGAAGAAGTTGAAACCGAGAAGGAAGAGACCAGTTAACATCTGATGTCATACAAGCCTCCACTTTATTGTCGCTATCCTATTTGCACTCATATACCAACAATTTTACCTTAAATTGGAAGGCCAATTTAAGGATCGACTCCCCCTTATCTGTCTCCAAACAAAGTGCCTACATGCAGTGTGTGACTCCTCTGTAGAGGTAGCTATAGCAATTCAATATCCTCTTCCCTGACGGAAAGTTGAAACATGCAGTTCCATTGATGCAGAATGCAACAAAGATTACATAACAGTAATGACCTTATGCAGTGTTGTAACTTGTACTGCCAGGTAGTATCTTTGGATGAAGTTGCAATGGACAGAATTCAGCCATTGCTTGGATCCAAAACTTTTATTTTTAAATACCTAAAATTAGATAGATTCAATGAATTCCCAAACTGTTGATCTGAGATGAAAATTCTACGCTAGAAAGATCTATCAACCAACAAACCCTCAAAAGATTTCTAAACGCAGAGGAAGCTAGTAAATGTGCCAACTATTCAACAGTTTCTTAGCTCCATAACTAGTCCCCAACAGAACTACATCTGCATTTTGAAAAGCTTTGTTCATGTTTGGTTCCATATAAAATAAATTTAGTAGTCTCTTGAAATTACATCTGCCACTGGCAATATCTAATGACTAACAAAATAACATAACAAAATCTACACCGAGGAAGAAGAGCATCTAATATAGTTATTACCTGAAGATAATGTTTCTCTCTCCAACTGTGCAGAAAAGTTCTGTAATGAAATAGCGAACATCTTTCTGAGATACTAAAAAATTAAAGTTTTTCAAGACAAAACGAAATACAACAAATCTAATAACTTGTTTTATAATCATCATGATACATTAAACATGAAAACAATAGATGTATGAAGATAAGTATATTGCAAACTTTGACCAGAAAATTAGATCAAATTCATGATTCAAATAGCCATAAAGTAACAGTCAAACATTCATTAGCCAGATTACGAAAGAATTAATGCTATTGGATTGCAACAGAACAAAAGAAAGCCAACTTGTAAATTTTAAACATTCACCACAATGAAATGAACTCCATTAATTATTTGGTGCCAAGGCTAAACAGTAAACTAAAAGAAGCTGCTAGTATCAGTTTTGAGTCATTGATTGTTAAAGAGATATATATTATTAACACACATTGAATCTTACTTTGGCTTGAGAAAACTAATATGTTGGGAAGAAGGTAGAGGGGAAACACAGGACATAAATTGTTGAATCTTACTTTGGCTTGAGAGAACTAGCATGTTGGGAAGAAGGAAGAGGGAACACAGGACACAAATTGTCCACACCAAAACCAATCCGGATGCCCTACCTGGTACTTTGTCAAGCACAAAATCTCCTTCCAATTCATTCAAGTAGAAGTTTTAATGGCCCATTAGACAACTGAGTCTAAACTGTTCCACCACTGACTAAATCCTTAAAAATAAAACCAATTTAGATGCCCTACCTGATACTCTGTCAAGCACAACATCTCCTTCCAGTTCATTCAAGTTTTAATGGCCCATCAGACAACTGAGTCTAAACTGTTCGACCATTGACTAAATCCTTAAAAATCCAAGTCTTTAAAAACATCAAGAGGTGTTACACATAGGATGGCTACCTTGACTAATTCCATGTTTAAAACATATGACTCCCATCTGATATGTTTAAGATTAATGGCTGGTAAAATGCAACAAATAAAGAACAAATTGATATTTATAAACAAATATTTTCTAAAAAATTTAGGCTTACAAATGAATCAACAACGGCCTCGACAGCACGGAGTCGTTCCTCATGCATGTCTTCTGTCATTAGTGGTGCATTCTATAATGGTTCGAAAAAAAGACAACTGCTCTGTCAAACATACTTGCAGCAGATTATTTAGAAAAAACATATACAATGAATAATGCAGAGATATAAGAGAAACCTGTGTAAATGGAGCATGCAAGCTCTGACATGATTTCAGAAGCTTCATAGATCCTACAGGACCAGCCGAGCCTCTCCTGATAGAATCTGAAGCGCTTCTATCAGCAGAGTACACATCTTGAGAATGTGTACTAAACTTTGATATAACTGTTTTAGATCCATTAAAACCTTCTAGAATGAAGGGACTGCAAAAACAAAAACAAAAAAAAAGGAAGGTTTTCATGCTTTTATTACAGTTCTAGTCCAATGTAAAAGGATCCAGCAACCTATTGCACAGTCCAGTGCAAGTGCAGACCTTACTTATGAAGTGATAAATTTTTCTCTCATCTCTATTTCATTGAATCTTTACTGAATTATGGTAACTTATATGGAAAACTAAATAAATCTAAATGAACCTTCCAACTCAGGAATTCTAACCATGCAATGAGCCCAGGTTACATATCTGCAGGAGTAAACAATAAAGAAAAGCATCCCAGCATCTCATACATCATTTATAGCAAAATGGACCACCTAGTCAAGCAGTAAGGTGCATAGACTTGTCATTGATATCATCCTGACTAGCCCCACACATTCTGTCTATAACAACTACCAGTACAATAAAGCCAAATACTCCATAACTATGTAACTTGCATTTGTAGATTCACAGTAGAAGTACTTTTTCTATTCCATCATCCAAACTTCAAAGCAAGTTACTTTATGGCTTACAAGCTATAGGTATCAGAATTCACTAGTCTGGGGGCAGAGAATGAATGCACTTTAATCAGTGTCATCATACGGATAAGTTAAAATGGATCTATTAATGTCTTTGGAATAAGATAGCTACTGCAGAAGCAGACGAATGAAAGGATTTGTCAAAGCCATTAAGGACAGCAAATTTTTATGAAGAAACCAAAGAACTCTCACTTGCTTAGTTCACCTGTCACGTTTCCCATCAAAGCCTTGACTCTGAGAATGAACACTAGTAGACTCCTGGCCAACTTGAATGTCTTCCTGCATTTTCCATCAAATGAAGACTTCAAACCAAAGACAATATGGTGAGTTAAAGTCTTTAAGGGAACAAGTGGAATAGAGGTCGCAAGAAAGAGAGAGAGTTGAAAGCATGAGAAGAATAGGGCTAGGCTCTTTTCTCTTGCCTTCCACCTTGCCTTACTCACTAGCAAATACAATAAGCACTAGATGCGGTGAAGGAATAAGACAAGACAAAAGGTGCTCACAACCTTCATACATGCAAACTCATCATCATTACTTCCAATACAGTCTTGGAATTCTTCATTCATTTCACGCTTCATCTCAATGCATATTGCAAGCTGACCAGCAAAAGGGCAAAGTAAAATAATTTAATGGCCATTGTATTGCTTTAAGTTAAACGAAAAAGTGAATATTAAAAAACAATTAATTATATAAATAAGATAAGATGCTTCATAAACAAGTCCCTATAAAAGAAGAAAACTAATGGAGAAAAGGAACGTACAATTTCTTGACAACATAGTGTCGGTCTAAGCTTAGCCTGCACTAAAGCTCTATAAATCACATTATAGCATGCGCCCACTCAATATAATTCAAGGCTCTCAGGATTTAGAGAACCATTTTACTACAAACCCATGTTTGAAATAAAGGGACTTGAACTACAAAGCTAGCAGATAAGTTAGCAGAAAAGATAATTCAGAAATCTGCCAAGGGTTTCATGAAATAAGTGCATGACAAAAACAGCTAAATTTTCTTTATTTTCCCCTCTAACTTGAATAAACTGAACAAAGGGCACAAGATAGTAGAGTGTGAGAAAATTCGAAGTCTTAAAATTAGCAGTATAAAAGAATATAAGAGAAAGGAGCTACAATAGAAAGAAGACAATAATTAATAAGCACCATCCAGCCAGAAAAAATAAGTCAGTAATAAAAGCTTGATACACATATAGGAAAGTCAGTTCCTTTAAAAGCCCTACATTTCAGCCAAATTAACTGACATCGCTTGAAACAGATTCGAAAGCTATGCAACAATGATCATTAGATTTTATTACCATCTGTAGTTTCTGGTTGATTAAACAAGTTGCTAGGTCAATTGAACCATTGGCTGGCATTTTAGGTAATGGCTGTGACTCTTCCCAATACCAACGAATTTCTCGAACAAACTCTATCCACAGCACAGAAATGGCTAAACACACAAGAACAACAACCAACATTTAGTCAAGGAAAATGTTACAAAGTGAAATACGGATATTTTACTCTCCAGACAATTTATCATGCATGATTCATACATACCACGTATGTTACAATTGCCGAACCATAATGAGTGTAAACAAAACTGCACAAAAAGAGACTCAAGAGGTGCCCCTTCAATGGCTCGAGAACTCTTATGTTCGCCTTTAGCAAAATCAGGAAATGGAAGACCTGTTATACAAAATTAGAAAGAAACAAATGAATTTTGAACAAGCTGTTCTCCCTCAAGAAATCATATGCCAAGACAGAATTAGTCTAAAGTTAGATTATATGACCCAAAACTTGATGAAAAAATCTTTTGAATAAGAAACTACATAAGCATGTAATGTACACCAAGCTGACCATGGGGCATGAACAAAGAGAGCAGTTTTCCTTTCTTTTGGCCAAAAAAGAACATTTCTTTATTTCTAGCAAAAGATACCACAATGGAGAAGGTAACTTTAGCCGCAGAAGTAAAGATCAAAGACTTCATATAAGCACAGAGATAAAGCAAGCAACATATTCTTGGAGATATAACACAAAAAATGCTTTGTAAAAAGGGAAAAAAAAAGTACCCTCATGGAAAAGATCTTTAAGCACACGGTCAAGGACCGTAGGTGGCGGTATAACCATAGAGGACTTCAAATTGTCTGAACCAGGATTTTCAACTGCTAGAAAATAAATGCACAAGGAAAAAAGAAAGTTACACAATTTAAAATACAAGTTCCATGTAACTTCAATACATCTGCCGCATAATACATATGCCAAGATGCAGATAAAGCTATTTAGACCTGAAACAAAATCCTCCATAAATTGAGCTTCAAATGGCAGATCCAGTGCACTAACCAAATGCTGCAATTGGGAGGCAAATCCAATTCTGTCCCCTTTTGAACTATCACTTCATTAAAAAACCAATATAATCAGATATATCACAGGACAAGGACATAAAGAAACTAATGAAACAAAGGGACCATAAAACAAGAAGGTAGACTAATTTGCAAAACTTAATTTCCGAATACAAATAGAATCCGTGCACAATTTCCTTACAGATTTGGGGACAAATTTGGGGTTAGAATCCACTTCTCAGCTTCATGTGGTGAAGCATTTTCCATTTCAGCCATTTCCAAGGAACTTTCGACCACCTTTTCTGACCAAGTAGTCACTAAATCGAATCCTAAATTCATTGAATCCATCACACCAGCGTCCACCAGCAATGCATAAAGAAAAGCAGTCCCCCAGAGCTTGCATCAGCTCAGAAACATAGCAAGTCATCTAGGAGGCAGAATTTTCCACCTCCCTCCCCTGAATAAAAAAAAAATGAGTATCACAAACATAAGCTTACCCTTTACTGGATCTTCCGCAGAATACCATTCACTCCAAGGGCAATCATCATCCCAATGCTTCTTATTGCAACTATCACTGCCTGGCATTGCTTCAGATTCTCCATTTTCAGCAACAGATTCTTGGATAACATCATCTTCGTCGTTATTGGGAAGGGTTCGATAGGTGAGTTTCATCGTAAAATGTACTTTGAAAAGATGCATTGAATGGTCCAATGTAGAGTAAGCCTTCAAAAATAGATAAACAATTAGTATTACCACATAAAGATAAGAGCATAACATCAATGTGGAGGCAAACATTAAAAAATTTGATAAAAACACTATTGCACAGACAAGGGGAAAAGATGATTTGGGCAGCAAGATGATAACCAACACTAATGACTAAACTAAATTTCAGCTTTACCAATGGAGATAGTCAGACAGTTAACATGAAAAACAGAAAAATGCTAGTAAATATGATCTAATGTCATCTTACTGCCCTAGTAATAATAGACCCACGTCAAACATTAAAAAACAAACAAACACTAAGTTTGTTAGCCGGAACAATGTCAGATTTTGAAAAAATAATGAGGGAACTTACAAACTTAGAAACAAACAACTCATACAATCCTTCCAGATGCATGAACTTTATTGGAACCTGGCTACCAATACGATCTGCCTCAAACCTTCGAGTAAAAACTGTTCCCAAATTTTGGATTCCAATAACCGCTTTTCTTGAAGGGTCATGGACTGGCACAAACACTGGCCACAAACTGCAGCACCAAAATGCATATAAAAGTTTCAGATTCAAAGTTATTAGTAATATTTCATGCAACAGATATACCTAGGTTACAGATGACTAGTAAAATCAACATAATGTTAACATGAAATAACTGTTCTTCTAACAACATTTATGGGGAGAAAATAAAGTATTAAAAGAATCTTTTACAATTAGTAACACCACATGTTGCAATTTCAAAAAGCAGATCAAAGAAGATTATGTGCTATAATACTTCAGAAAATTTTCATGGTAGCATTTTCAGTTAGAAACCCACCTTGAACAATTTGACAAAGCAATTGCAACTGCACTTAAAAGCTTGCTAGCCTCAGGAGCGTCAAGTACCACACCGCTGGCACTTTGAGGCGAAATCACCTATTGATGGTGCACGTTAGGTGCAAAGGAAATGAAAGTCTCATGATATTATACAAAAACCATTCGACTACTATCAAGAAGACTACTGAAAAAGAAGAGAAGGCACAAAATGTTGAGCATACCAAGAATTCTTCTACTCCAAAGCAAAGCTGCAAATCATACAAACTGCAAGTCCAGTCAGCAATTTTGGCTGTAACAATAAAAAACCCAAGTCAAGAAACTCAAGTTCAAACAATGCTAGGTAAATTATTAGGGGATTCAGGTATTTATTTCCCCCAAAAGTACCGTTATTGTTGATTTCAAAGTAGTACTCCATGGAATAGATTTTTGCACCGTGCTTCAGCTCGGATTTAACCCTATATATATTGTTAGAAGAATCCAAAACTGCTCCCTTTTCCTACAACAAATTGGACAGGAAATCTGCTTTGATTAAATGCGATCATGAGCTAGTAAATAGAATCTTAGCCTGCATCCTTATTTTTATACATAAAAACTATATAGAAGAAATTACCAAGATTTTGAATAAAACAAGTTTTCTGAAATCAAAGCAAGCGTACCAGCAAATTCTTTGGACCATCAGCTAACCACTGCCGACAAGTAGCCTCTATTTCCGATATGAACCTAAAAATTAGATAAATCAATGATATCATGTTTAGAAAGTAAAAGAAAAAAAAGGAAGAAGAATAAATCAGTAAAATGTAGTATTGAAATGATTAAATTATTAAACACCTTTCCCATGAAGAAGCCAGAGTGAAATCATCGAAGTGTTCAACCTGAAGCAATAGCCAATAAACTTTACTTTTCCAACTAAAAAAAAAAGGGAAATCAAAAGAAATTCAAATTGGTTTCGAATTTTGTAGCTAATGGAAAATTGAAAATCTAAAACGGGAAAAGCAAATGAGAAGCTGTGAATGACAGACTTCCTCTTCTTCACCACCATCTTCTTCTTCTTCGTTCAAATTGGCTCTGCCTGAAGATGCCATGAAAGAAAGGATCACGCGTTTTAGAGTTGGTAAATCAGCTTTAAATTTCGCTCCCAATTCAAGTTGCCCGTGGCTACAGAAAATTAATCTAAATCAATTGTCCAGAATAATCGAAGTTTTAATCAAACGAAAGTTTTCAAATCTCAATTCAAATAGTTAAAAGCTAGGTTGAAATATAGATCTGGTTCTTAAGGAAAACGTTACAAAACAAAAAAGGAGAGGGGAGGGGAGGGGGGGCGATTGGATTGAAAGTAGGAAAAGCAATTAGCGGAGAATTGAGCAGAAGAACCGAATGCGAAAGTTCTGTGAAATTAAATTGCCTCCCTTAAATTATTCATAATTACAAAAGTTTCCAGCTTTTAGTTAAAATTAGAAATTTGTCCCTTAACATCGCCACGTCTTTGAAATCACACAGCAATCATTTTCAAGGTCTCATTTCTCATGGGCTATTGTAATTTAACGACTTCAATGAATGGATGTGTGCGTGTATATATATATATATATATATTTTTTTTTTTTCAATTTCTTTTGTTGACTTTATATCCCCGTTTGTTGGTCACCAAGAAAAGTTGACACAAGGAAAGAAGGTCGAAATTCTTGTTACCATCAATTAAAAAACCCAAAAGCATCTTTACCCATAGAAATAAACAGAAGAAAAAAGAAAAAAAATCAAAGCAAGCTCTACTTGCTCTAAGTCTGCATTGCAACAGAGACGCTGGCGACAGATGTCTGGTGTTGAACTGTTTGGTAGATTTATTTTATTGTCTTATAATATTATTTAAAATATTTTATATTTATATGATATAAATTTTAAAAATATATTTATATATTATATTATATCTTAATTATTTTATTGATATTATATTTAATAATTATATTTCAAATATTATTGTGTTTACTATTCGGGTACTTTAGAGATAAGGAAACTTGGCGTGCCAATTTCATACACAAACTGACTGATAGACCCCAAAGCGAAGCATCCCAAGATTATGTGTGGCTATTTTCCCTCCTCCTTTACCCAAAATACACACACATACATCATATATATATATATATATAGATATAACACTACTATGCAATCAAAGTGCCAAGGAACTTGTGAGTTGTGACCCTTAGCCTTAAATTTGATTTTCCATCTGACAGAACCTGTTTTCTTCGTTGGGCCAGCACCCCATCTGCCCCGTGAGGTTTTCTCTTTGTCCTAGTGTAATGTTTAAGTAGAGCTCTTGTTGGTCGAACAATTTATCTTGTTTTGGAGGTTGTAAAAAAATCTGAGTTTAAGTTTTTATGTTTTGAGTTGATTTAGAACGATGCTGTTGATAAAAAATATTTATAATTTAAATTTAATTATAAAATATATAAATATTAATATTTAAATTTAAAATTTTTTTAATCACAGTCTAACTTGATTTATGATTATCTTAATCCTTAAGTCATCAATAGTTATTTTATTGAAAGAAAAAAGTTTGCCTAGAACCAATTCAAAGTAATTTTTCAGCATTAAAAACAAGAAGATATTGAAATAAAAAGCTTGAAACTAGATAAAGAAATGATTTTTTAAAATATCAAATTATTTATTTAAATTTGAAGTTTTTTTGATATTTCAAAGAATTTTAATAAAAAAACTATATTTAAAAACAAGCTTAAAAAATAAGATTTATTTAAAAAATGAATTAATCCTTGTATATGACATTTTTATTAAGACTGGATTAATTTATCCTATTTTGCTTTTAGTAGTATAAATTTTTAACAATGATTGATCTTTTTAAAAGCGAGATTAATATTTTAAAAAAATTGAGGATGTTTAGAATTGATATTTTTTAAAAAGGATTGATCCTTCTTGCAAGGTATCAATATTTTTATGTGTAAATTTGAATAATTTTGATAGAATGTTGGCTCTCTATAATAACTATTCTATTGCAGGTTGATTTATCGTACTATAAAGATGTAATTATTTAGTTTGTTGAATATTCGTTTCGTAAAATTATTACAAAGATGTAATCATTTAGTTTGTTGAATACTCGTTTCATAAAATTTTTTATTTTAGTCTTATTCTATCTAAGATAATAATAGTCGTTCTACACCTCACTTTTTAAATAACTATTCTGGTTCTAGACAGAATAAAAAATTACTCTAAAAGATTTAAATCTTTTTTATCAAAAATTTGAATCTTATAATATTTCATTCCACTAAACCCAACTAAACTCCACTGCAGGAGAATAGTATAAAAAGTAAAAACCCTTAATTTAGTTTGATTTCATACCTCCAGCGTTAAGTTTATGATTGCCAATTTATGCTTGTTTCAATGTCATTTTGGCTTTCTGCAGCAAAGAATCTCATTCTTGCTGGTGTCAAGTCTGTGACCTTGCACGATGAAGGAGTGGTGGAGCTGTGGGATTTGTCCAGTAATTTTGTTTTCTCTGAGAATGATGTTGGTAAGAACAGGGCGCTTGCTTCTGTTCAGAAGTTACAGGAGCTAAACAATGCTGTCGTGATTTCAACCTCAACAACAAAGTTGACAAGAGAACAACTTTCTGATTTCCAGGTATTTCCTTCACATTAACTTACTCATTGATTCTCTAGTTCTTTGCCTATGTCCTAGCTACCGAATTTAGTCTTTTGTGATTTTCTTGTTAGCATTGAATACTAGTGCTGGGCCGTTCGAGAGTGATTGATGATAGGGGTATGCGCAAAATTTTTTTTCATATATTTAAAAGATCGTTATTTCATCTCCTTACTCAAAAATATGTATTGGGCATGAGTTCTTTGAAACTAAAGAGTCAAAGTAACATAGGCATTGGGGATGAGGAAGCATGGACACTCTACAACAATACTTGGACTTGATGACATGGACATTTTTAGAAAATTAGGACACAAGTATGAAAGATAAAAAATTTAAAATTGATACTTCTCAATTAAATATTAGCATGCAAATCGCCTTTCAAAATTTTAAAATTATTTTTGAACATAAAATTTGAACCCTAAAATCTGATTAGAACCAAATTGCTTATTATGTCCCCAAAAAAAAAAAAAATTCATTGCGTCTCCAAGTGTTCCAGCTGTGTCTCGACAATGCTTTGGCCTTGTACAATTTTATTTATTTTTTGACATGGGCTCATAGTGTTTGACATGTATTCTGCCAATTTGGAGCTGGGTCCGTGTCAAACAGATGTCAAACAGTTGGATGCTCCTCTGACAGAAGTGTCCCGTGTTCATTGTTGGGGATAAAAACGTAATTTGAAAACAATTTGTTCTACTGGTTTGCTGATAGACTAGAGACTGTGGAATTTGGACACTTGGAAGAATAAAATTTAACCACTAAATTCAAGGTTTGATGTTCATGGCTCCCCTGTTCTCTCTCGTGTTCTTTTTTTTTTTGCTTATGTCATATTTTCTAACTTGTGCAGGCTGTTGTATTCACTGATGTAAGTCTCGAAAAAGCCCTCGAGTTTAATGACTACTGCCATAGTCATCAGCCTCCCATTCCCTTCATCAAGACTGAAGTAAGAGGCCTTTTTGGTTCTGTCTTCTGTGACTTTGGTCCTGAGCATACTGTTGTTGATGTTGATGGTGAGGAACCTCACACGGGTATAATTGCATCCATCCGTAATGACAACCCTGCCCTTGTATCATGTGTCGATGATGAAAGGCTCGAGTTTCAGGGTGGGGATCTTGTCGTGTTCTCTGAAGTTCAGGGAATGACAGAATTCAATGATGGAAAGCCGCGGAAGATTCAAAGTGTAAGGCCATATTCATTTACTCTTGAGGACACGGCAAATTTTGCTACGTATGTCAAAGGTGGCATTGTCACACAGGTGAAACAGCCCAAGGTGTTGAATTTCAAGCCATTGAGAGAAGCTCTTAAAGATCCTGGTGATTTTCTTCTGAGTGATTTCTCAAAGTTTGACCGCCCACCTCTCCTACACATAGCATTCCAAACACTGGATAAGTTTATTTCTGAAATTGGCCACTTCCCTGTTGCTGGTTCAGAAGACGATGCTCAGAAGCTCACATCTATTGCTGCTAACATCAATGAGTGCCTGGGGGAGGGAAAAGTGGAAGATATTAATCCAAAACTTCTGAGGCACTTTGCCTTTGGTGCCAGGGCAGTACTGAATCCCATGGCTGCTATGTTTGGAGGAATTGGGGGACAAGAGGTTGTCAAGGCATGCTCTGGAAAATTTCATCCTCTTTTTCAGGTTGGCTGGAACTCTTTCTTTCTCTCTCATATGTTTGTATGTTTGTCTCATCGTTGCATGGTGCATGTCTCTCTGACTACCTATTTACGCATGTCTGTATGGATGACTATGCCTCACATAATTCAAACATTCTCGCTTATGCTAGTTGGACTTTACGTCTAACTAATGGCAAACTGATGAACCTAATTTGAAGTTTTAAGTACCTCTTAACATTTATCTGTTAGACTGGGCAGTTTTGGTTTTGTAAGAATTGCAGGCCTTTTTAAGTAGAAGGTGGATTGGCACCTTTTCAGCTGAATCACTTTCAACAGGAACCTTTTGTAGCAGTTTGTTTGACTTATTTTATTTGTGACATTTTCACAACTTTTATATACTAAAGTCTGCTTTTCAACTCCATTTTTAGTGGAAAATTAACCTTAGATTCCTTTGTTTTTATCAGTTCTTCTATTTTGACTCTGTGGAGTCACTTCCTGCTGAGCCCTTGGACCCCAGTGATTTTAAACCATTGAATAGCCGTTATGATGCACAAATATCGGTGTTTGGCTCTAAACTTCAGAAGAAGCTGGAGGATGCAAAAGTGTTTATGGTTGGATCTGGTGCTCTAGGCTGTGAGTTCCTGAAAAATGTAGCATTGATGGGTGTTTCATGTGGTAGTCAGAGCAAGCTAACAATCACCGATGATGATGTAATTGAGAAGAGCAACCTCAGCAGGCAGTTTTTGTTCCGTGATTGGAACATTGGGCAGGCTAAATCAACTGTTGCTGCTTCTGCTGCTGCATCAATAAATCCTCAGCTTGAAATTGAAGCTTTGCAGAATCGTGTGGCTCCTGAAACTGAGAGTGTGTTCAATGATGCTTTCTGGGAGAACCTAACAGTGGTCATTAATGCATCAGATGATGTTAATGCTAGGCTATATGTTGATCAGAGGTGCTTATAATTCCAGAAACCTCTTCTCGAATCGGGAACTCTTGGGGCTAAATGTAACACCCAGATGGTGATTCCTCATTTAACTGAGAACTATGGAGCCTCAAGAGACCCACCCGAGAAACAAGCAACCATGTGCACTGTGCACTCATTTCCACATAATATTGACCACTGCTTGACATGGGCTCGATCCGAGTTTGAGGGCTTGCTTGAGAAAACTGCTGCTGAAGTGAATGCCTATCTGTCCAACCCGGTTGAATATGCCACTTCAGTGAGAAATGCTGCTGATGCTCAGGCTAAGGATAACTTGGAGCGCATCCTTGAGTGCCTTGACCGGGAAAAATGTGATACATTCCAGGATTGTGTCACCTGGGCTCGCCTAAGGTAGTATTCTATGTGATCGAGGAAAGTGCTTCATTTGCTTTAGTTTCAAAAATAATTTGTTGATAGTGACATTATGCATCTTGTACACTCAGATTTGAAGACTATTTTGTTAGCCGGGTGAAGCAGTTAGTATTTACATTTCCTGAAGATGCTGCAACCAATACCGGGGCTCCCTTCTGGTCTGCTCCAAAGCGATTTCCGAATCCCCTTCAGTTTTCGGCTGCCGATCCTAGCCATCTCCACTTTATTATGGCAGCATCTATACTTGGAGCTGAAACATTTGGTATCCCAGTCCCTGACTGGGTGAAGAACCCTCAGCTGTTGGCTGAGGCAGTCGAGAAAGTTATAGTCCCGGATTTTCAGCCAAAGGAAGGTGTGAAAATTGACACAGATGAGAAGGCTAATAGTGTTTCCACTGCCTCTGTAGATGATGCAGCTATTATTAATGAGTCACTCTTCAAGTTAGAGCTTTGCCGGAACAGTCTGTCATCAGGTTCAGGATGAAACCAATTCAATTTGAAAAGGTTTGCTCATGTCTTCCCTGCTGTAATAACTTGTAATTATATCTTTTTGCATTTATCTTATTCGGGATTACATACTTATCCTATCTCTAGAAACTTCTTGTAGTTATTATGAAAATCGGTTGGCCAAAGCTGTCTGTCTTTAGAGTTATGCTTGTTGACTGGTTGTGATTAGCAGAAAATTTTGGTTTATGACTAATTAGTAGGAAACTAGCTTCGAGGTTTTATTTTCTTCTGAGTATGATGTTCTTTTAAATGATTATGCTTCTTTACCACATTACAGATACTGCATTTTTGCGTCAGTTGAGCCCTTAATGAACATCTGATTGATGCTAATGTAATTCCATGAATTGCAGGATGATGATACAAGCTTTCATGTGGATCTCATTGCTGGGCTTGCCAATATGAGGGCAAGGAACTACGGCATTTCTGAGGTGGATAAGCTTAAAGCCAAGTTTATAGCCGGAAGAATCATACCAGCACTTGCCACTTCCACGGCTATGGCTACAGGCCTTGTCTGCCTTGAGTTATACAAGGTTCTAGACGGAGCACATAAAGTGGAGGATTATCGAAATACATTTGCAAATTTAGCGCTGCCTTTGTTCTCCATGGCGGAGCCAGTCCCGCCCAATGTCCTGAAGCACCGTGACATGAAGTGGACTGTATGGGACAGATGGATCTTGAGAGGTAATCCCACTTTTAAGGAACTCATCCAGTGGCTCAAAAATAAGGGTTTGAATGCTTACAGCATATCCTATGGAAGTTGTTTGCTCTTCAACAGCATGTTCCAGAGACACAGAGAACGATTGGATAAGAAGATGGTGGATGTCGCTGGGGAAGTTGCCAAGGCGGAACTGCCTCCATATCGATCCCATTTGGATGTGGTGGTGGCATGTGAGGATGACGAAGACAATGATATTGACATTCCTCAGATATCTATCTACTACCGCTGAGCTCTTTTTTCTTCTAATCCTCCTCGTTACCGAGGCTGTGATTTTAGGATGAGAAGTTTCTCACGACAGGCTGGTTCTAGTTCTATTCTGCTCTGGTGTTATAGCAATGAGCATACAAAATGGATTACAGTGTGCAAGGAAAGTTGCACATTTCATATAATATTGGAGTGCTTGTAGTTGCAGAATATGATGAAATAATTTTTGCATTATTTTTACGTCATTTCTTGTTCTTGGCCGTGCACATGTCTTGTTGATAGTTATTTTAGTATTTGCTCGATTCTAAATTTCTTAAGGATTAATTTAAAAACATGATACAAAAAAAAAAAAAAATTAAAATAAACATAAATATTGATGTAATATAAATTATTAAAATATTAAAATTTATATTATATATTTTAAATAAAATTATGGTACAACATTAGCATATTAAATGAGTTAGCGAAATGTGAGACAATTTTATACTGGACTTGTTAAATGGTTGGGTTATCCGTTTAAGTCAGAAGGTTCGTTTAATATTTGAGAGGGTTTAGACAAGAATATTAAGCTTGAAAAATGGACTTGTGTAAAAAAAATTAAGCTCGATTAAAAATGAGTCAAGTCTTAACTCTAACTTTCAAAGTTCAAATCCAGTTAGTTTAACTCATTTTACTATTAGATTTTATATATTTATTTTATATTTTATATACTATAATTTTTATCATATAAATAATACATATATATAATATTATAATGTAAATTTTAAAAACTAAATTAAATTATTTATATTTATAAATTTAATAAAAAATTATTAAATTAATAAAGATTAAATTTTAAAAAATATATTTTTTTAAAAATAAAACATAAAAAAATAATATGAATAAGTTTAATCGAATTTAACTAAAATTCAAGACTCATATTTTAAATTAAATTAAATTTAATTAAACATATTAAATAATAATACACTCAACCTAAGAGCAGCCTAATTTATACTAGCCATGAGTGAATATCTTTCGGAACCACTTCCATTTTGTATTGCCTTTTTATTTTTACTCCATTTTATTCTGTCCGGTAATAATTTATTAACCAAGTCGGTAACTTTTGTTTACTTCAATTTCCCTTTTTCCAGCCTTGTCATCCAAGTTTTAAGCATCAAAAAAGAGAATAAAGGAGAAAGAAAATTTGGATTCTTACAACTGAGGTCAACCTTGGTCGCCAAATCGCCATTCGTTCGTCTAGTAGCAGTGATCTTTAACCAGAGGATTCAACACCTTTAAAAGAATAAAAGTCATTTTTTGGTCTCAGGCTCAGCCCCATCTGATTCTCTCCTTTTCTTTAGCTCCTGGGTAAATCTTGTTATATCATTTCTTCTTTCTTCTTCAATTCCTCTGATCAATTTTCTTTGATTAATCTCGCTCAAAAAACGTAAAGATTTCATAAAAATATTAAAATATTTTTGTTTTCTTTCTCCAACTCTAAAGATTTTAGTCTTCTGTTGCTAATTTTCGTAATCGGTTCGTTTCTTTGCTTCTTTTCTCTTCTTTGCCTTAGAATCATGTTCATGTTAGGTTCACCATAACTGCTTATCAATTTTATTGTTTTGTGGTATTTTCGGCAGTTTACGACTCTATATGCTTACAAGAAAGAGAGCTGCTGCTGATAGAGTAATCGTCATAGAAGCTGACCCCGAAACCACCGCCACCGCCACCATCAACAACAGCGCAACTTCATCATCCTTCAAGAAGCAAAATCTTGATAGCTGCATCATCGCCGCTACGGCTAACGAATCAACGGCTAAGATCGGTGATAATAGTGCTATAATTGGAGGCTACAGCGACCAGAGTAATAGTAGAGTAGTTGAATCTTCGCCGTCTATCATGGCTCTTGGCGTTGCGAATCACACTGAAATCGATGAGGATCTCCACAGCCGGCAGCTGGCCGTCTATGGCCGTGAGACTATGAGGCGGCTTTTCGCATCGAATATTCTTATTTCCGGGATGCAGGGTCTTGGAGCTGAGATTGGTATGAATTTTTGGAACTTAATTTTCTTTTTTAATCTTTCTTAATTCTTGATAAAAAAATTGATTTTTATGTTATCTATATGCAATCATAATTGCTATTCCTTGTTTGTCGAGATAGATCCAATTTGTATTTACCTTGAATGGTTGTTTCAGAAATCACGAGATTAAAAGTTTTGTTTTGGGGAATTGATATTTAGGGTTTTTAAATTTTTAAGTATATTTTGTTTATGATGAATTCCATTTGATGGGTCAGTTCTCTCGCTGAATTTGCTTTTGCAAACATTGATCTCCAAGTTTCAAGATGATCGCTGTATGGTAGGTGAATGGATTGATGAAAAGCAGACAGAAATTCTTGTGCTAATGTTCAAAATTACGAGCTAAAAACTATGCCAGAAATAATCCATCTACTAGGGATTGGGGGTTTACGTCATTTGATTTATTTTGTGCTGTGTTCTTGCATCATCAGATCTGATAATCTCACTGATGCTTTTATTTCTTTTGCTTGTGCAGCAAAGAATCTCATTCTTGCTGGTGTCAAGTCTGTGACCTTGCAT
This sequence comes from Adansonia gregorii, assembly GCA_038382025.1. Lineage (NCBI taxonomy): Eukaryota > Viridiplantae > Streptophyta > Magnoliopsida > Malvales > Malvaceae > Adansonia > Adansonia gregorii. Next base: position 16,785,873 of record JBBYHO010000006.1, on the reverse strand, counting down.
GATGAAGCGCTAGTGGAATTGTGGGATTTGTCCAGCAACTTTGTGTTTTCCGAAAGTGATGTTGGTAAAAACAGGGCACTTGCCTCTGTTCAGAAGTTACAAGAGCTTAACAATGCTGTGATTATTTCCACCTTGACAACAAAATTAACCAAGGAGCAACTTTCTGACTTCCAGGTATTGCCTCATCTTTGGACCTCTCCTGTCTATAGCTGCTTAACTTTTTTTTTTCTTTTGAATTTTTAAAAGGTTAACTGAATTTGGAATTTGCTCCATATATTTTGTAACAAACCTAGAGAAATCATGATAAAAATTTGATTATCATCGCCTCAAAATATTCCACTATTCATAGCTAACACAGTAAGGAAGACTACTAAGTTCATCCTTTATTTTTAAGCTCGGAAAAGATGGGACATGAAGAAGATTTCAGGAAAGTTATTTAAGCTAAAAAAATTATCTGCAATTTAATCTAAAATCGTGCTTTAAATTGCACATGTATTTTGATGATCTGTACATTCTCTCCATATTCCATCACTAACTCATCTTTACCCTTGCTGTGCAGGCTGTTGTATTTACTGATATCAGTTTTGAGAAGGCCATTGAGTTTAATGATTTCTGTCATAATCATCAGCCTCCTATCTCTTTCATTAAGGCTGAAGTTAGAGGTCTTTTTGGTTCTGTATTTTGTGATTTTGGACCTGAGTTCACTGTTGTTGATGTTGATGGAGAGGATCCTCATACGGGTATAATTGCATCCATTAGCAATGACAACCCAGCACTTGTATCATGTGTTGACGATGAAAGGCTTGAGTTTCAGGATGGAGATCTTGTTGTATTCTCTGAAGTTCATGGAATGACAGAACTAAATGATGGAAAACCAAGGAAGATTAGAAGCGCAAGGCCATATTCATTTACTCTTGAGGAGGATACTACCAATTTCGGTATGTATGTCAAAGGCGGTATTGTTACACAAGTGAAACAGCCCAAGGTGTTGAATTTTAAACCATTAAGAGAGGCTCTCAAAGATCCTGGTGATTTTCTGCTGAGTGATTTCTCAAAGTTTGACCGTCCACCTCTGTTACACTTAGCATTTCAAGTACTGGATAAGTTTGTCTCTGATTTGGGACGCTTTCCAGTTGCTGGCTCGGAAGAAGATGCCAATAAGCTTATTTCTATTGCTGGTAACATTAATGAGACTTTGGGAGATAGAAGGGTGGAAGATATCAACCCGAAACTTTTGCGACATTTTGCCTTTGGTTCCAGGGCTGTACTGAATCCCATGGCTGCCATGTTTGGTGGAATTGTGGGACAAGAGGTTGTCAAAGCATGCTCTGGAAAGTTTCATCCCCTCTTTCAGGTCAGTGTTCATTATTCTTTTAGCAAACTGCCTTTTGTTGGAGTGTTTAAGTTAGAATTTATTCTCACTTACCCTGCATGCAGATTTTTGGATTTGAAATTGTAATCATAATGCGCTTTTGAGCAATTCTTTTGGGCTAGGAAAAAGAGAAGTTTAAGTTTGTTTGAATTGGGCACAGAAGAGGAAAAGGAGGAGTTCTATTATTAAAAATTCAATTTGAGTCATCTGAGAAGAAAGTTGTTATACTTAAAAATGGGATGTAATACCTTGGATCGTGTCTCAAACATCTTATTGCAGCCATGTGGCCTCTCTAGCCTTCTCTTTCATTATTACCGTCCCTGAGACTTGAAAATAAAGAGTTTATGATTATTACTTTGGAGTTTATTGAAACTTGTTCAACTTGATTTTTCAGTTCTGTTTGTACTGATCTTCCTATCTTTTGATTCTACAGTTCTTTTATTTTGACTCAGTGGAGTCACTTCCTTCAGAGCCTCTGGACCCTAGTGATTTAAGACCATTGAATAGCCGTTATGATGCTCAAATTTCAGTGTTTGGGTCCAAGTTCCAAAAGAAACTGGAGGATGCAAAAGTGTTTATTGTGGGATCTGGCGCGCTAGGTTGTGAGTTCCTAAAAAATATTGCTCTGATGGGAGTTTCATGTGGTGACCAAGGAAAGCTTACCATTACTGATGATGATGTAATTGAAAAGAGCAATCTGAGCAGGCAGTTTCTCTTCCGGGATTGGAATATTGGGCAGGCCAAATCCACAGTTGCTGCTTCTGCTGCTGCATCAATAAATTCTCGTTTAAATATTGAAGCTTTGCAAAACCGTGTGGGTCCCGAAACTGAAAACGTGTTTGATGACACCTTCTGGGAGAATTTAACAGTGGTTATTAATGCATTGGATAACGTCAATGCCAGGCTTTATGTTGATCAGAAGTGCTTATATTTCCAGAAACCGCTTCTTGAGTCTGGAACCCTAGGTGCTAAATGCAACACTCAGATGGTCATTCCTCACCTAACTGAAAACTATGGTGCTTCAAGAGACCCACCTGAGAAACAAGCTCCTATGTGCACTGTGCACTCGTTCCCTCATAATATTGACCATTGTTTGACATGGGCTCGCTCTGAGTTTGAGGGTCTGCTTGAGAAAACTCCCGCTGAAGTAAATGCGTATCTGTCTAACCCAGTTGAGTACAAAACTGCACAAAGGAATGCTGGTGATGCTCAGGCTAGAGATAATTTGGAACGTGTTCTTGAATGCCTTGAGAAAGAAAAGTGTGAGACATTCCAGGATTGCATCACTTGGGCTCGTCTAAGGTATTTATTTGATGTTGAATTAATATTATATTCATGATTGAAGATAGTGCTTTTTTTTCGTCTTTTTCCGACATTATACTTATTTTTCACCCAGATTTGAGGACTACTTTGTGAACCGTGTAAAGCAGCTGATTTATACGTTTCCTGAAGATGCTGCAACCAGTACTGGGGCTCCCTTCTGGTCTGCCCCAAAAAGATTCCCTCAGCCACTTCAATTCTCAGTAGCTGATCCAAGTCACCTGCAGTTTGTAATGGCTGCTTCTATCCTGCAGGCTGAAACATTTGGCATTCCCGTTCCCGATTGGGTTGAGCATCCAAAGATGTTGGCTGAGGCTATAGAGAAAGTGATAGTCCCAGATTTTGAGCCGAAGAAAGATGCGAAAATTGTAACAGATGAGAAGGCTACTACTCTCTCTATTGCATCTATAGATGATGCAGCAATTATCAATGAACTCATCTTCAAGTTGGAGCTTTGCACGGAAAAATTACTGCAAGGGTTCAAGATGAAACCTATTCAGTTTGAGAAGGTTTGCCTTATTACTTGTATATTTCCCATGTATATCCTTTGGGCCTCTTCATCTCTTTATTATATAAATTTCAGTTATTGAAGCCAATGAAGACCTGAACAAAGTGAATCTTTCTTTATTAATATTATGTCTTGAATCTTCAGGATGATGATACAAACTACCACATGGATCTGATAGCTGGGCTTGCAAATATGAGGGCCAGGAACTACAGCATTCCTGAGGTGGACAAGCTCAAAGCCAAGTTTATTGCCGGAAGAATCATCCCTGCAATTGCTACCTCCACAGCTATGGCCACAGGTCTTGTCTGCCTGGAGCTTTACAAGGCTCTGGATGGAGGACACAAACTGGAGGACTACCGTAACACTTTCGCAAACCTTGCATTGCCTCTGTTCTCTATGGCCGAGCCAGTTCCACCCAAAGTCATCAAACACGGTGACATGAGCTGGACCGTTTGGGACCGGTGGATCCTGAGAGACAACCCGACTTTGAGGGAACTCATCCAATGGCTGAAGGACAAGGGGTTGAATGCGTACAGCATATCTTACGGAAGTTGCTTGTTGTTTAATAGCATGTTCTCTCGGCACAGAGAGCGAATGGACAAGAAGATTGTAGATCTAGCCGTGGAAGTGGCGAAGGCTGAATTGGCTCCAAATAGAAGGCACCTGGATGTTGTTGTGGCTTGCGAGGATGATGAGGACAATGATATTGACATTCCTCAGGTTTCTGTCTACTTCAGCTAGGTTGTTTCTTTCTTCTTTTTCACTCACTGCTGCGTGGGGTTGTGATTTAGGATAAAACTTTTACAGTGGTGTTATATCAATTGAGTACACAAAATTGGATAACTTTCAGAACGAATTCAACTTAACATTGGGTTTCCACTATGATAAATCTCCCCCTAATTGCTTGGGTTTTGCTTCTTCTTGACATACCATTCATCATTAGACAAATTCTTCAATTTCGATATTTCCAAGAATCCCTTTAGCTCAACAATCTTTTCACACCAAACAATTAAAAAGAAAGCCTTTCTGAATAATTTCATTCTCTTTTGAACTTGAAGCGAACCGTGAAGAAGAGGGAGAAGTAAAAGCCAAAATACGCTTTGATGCAAACCCTGTGAAGCCATAAGCATGAGCTTAGCTCCATTCATAACCTCCGATTCCTTCCATGTCATTGCGTCCACCAAAAGCTTCCCCACCCAAACTACAATCTACTTCTAAACTTAAAAGGCATAAATAAATTTACAGAAAGAAAAAAAAAAATGAACGGGAGAGAAACGATAGAAACCTTTGAAGATGATCTTTTGGTCGCGAGAAAGAATATTAGTGAGGGGCTGGGGAAGAGATTTGAGGTCTTTGATTGGGAAAAAGAATATCTTAAGCAGTAGTTATTTGAAATGACATATAGAAGACGAGATGAAAGTATGGAGTTTTCCTTCCTGCATGTTCACGACATGATGAGATCTTTTCCGTAATGTTCAGATGTAGTCAATGAGGAGTTCGATGAAAGCTAAAGCTGGGTTTATTAATTAAAAATTCATGGATTGGTAGTTTCTGAATTGAAAGGCCTCTAAATTCAGTTCCAAGGCTTTAGTTAATAATATTATGATACCTGTTTAAATTCCACGGGCAGTGGCAACTACTATCTTATACTATCCCACCTTGCCAAGCTTGGAATTGGATACAGGATTTAAGGGCGGTCCAATTTCAGACCTTAATTAATATTGCTCTCATGCATGCATGAACTATGACAGAATAATTTGATTAAACTTAGCCTTTGAGGAGGTTGAGGATTAGTTTTGAATTCGTCTCCATCTCTTCTATTCATCAACAGTGATACTTTTTTCTCAAAAGAAGAAAGAGATCCATTACTATTTGCCTGGTTTCTAAAATCTAAACCAGGAAAGAACCATTAATCGTTAGTTCTTGAGGAACAGCTATATGTGAGCCCTCTGATGTTCCGAGACAAATAGGGATGTGCATTAAACTAAAACAAGATTATACATATTGATGGTGCATTAAACTATTAGTCATGAAGTGAAAAATAATATCATAAAACGACACTAACTAGAGGCCAGAATTGCGGCCACATGAGGGCCAGAAGAAGATGCCTGTGTAACTCATTCTCAACGTTGCTTCACCACGTAACGGTCCATGGGAATGAAAATTTTCAGTAAACTTTGGGAATCATGGAGAAACACAACACATAAGACAATCCTTTTTACATTTTTGTCTTCACCGTGGAAGGCTGATCGCAGAAAATACTTGCTTGATAAATATATACAGATAAAAACGAAAAAGGGATTGTAGGTAATGAACCTCGTACCTTAAGATCAACAGTTTTCGAAGATAAAGCTAGAAAATCTTTGATTGGTTCTTAATGTTTAATCATATCTTCATAACAGAAAGAAACCATATTACACGGACGACAAGATTACAGAAAGCTAGAATGACATGTCGTTTTAAGACTCTGTTATGCGTCCTTTGACCTAACTAGTTTGCCTTTCTTCAATGGTGCCAAGGATCTTATGCTAAATAATCATTAATTAAGAATTTTATATTATTTGTGAAACTTTAGTTGGATTTGTGTTAAAAACACAAAGAATTGCCATCCCTTCTTCATTAAGTTATTCTAAAATTTGAGATAGTTTTGCTTGATTTCAAACACGTCAATGTTAAGATCATAATTGATAATTCTTTGAAAGAGATGTTGATGTATGAGGATAATCTAATCCCATTATTCTATTATTAAAAAGGAAACCTTAAAAAAATTGTGATATTATGTAGCTTGTACCTTTGGACTTTCTTAAATTTCTTTCTTCTTTTTTGACTTGAGAGCCGCCCGGAAGAACATGTAACAGAGACCTTTGAATGATAACGATCAATATGAATATTTTGACAAAAACGGGATAGACACAGGGCGCTAAGCTTACCTCAGTAGCTGCCAAAGAAGTAAGAGGGGATTTTAATGGGAACTTCAATGAAATACAAGCATGAGAAAGCGTCTTATCTCTAACAGCAATGTCCGGAATTTTAATCTCTTTTTTTTTTTTTTTTCGTTTCTATCCTCATCGTCCTCTCCTGGTGCGTCCTTGATCATGGCTATATATAACACACCCTCTTTATCCAAGGAAAAAAAAAAAAAACACCAATCCCATTTTAAATTGACATCCAAGATGATGCAAATGGAGTTCCATCCTTCCTGGTCAACTTACAAACCAATAGGCTTACCCCTTCAAGTGAGCTCCTATGGGTTTTCAACTTCAGCAGCACCCATTGAAGATTTCTCTGCCATTTCTTCTTCTACAATGTTATCTTCAGCTCTATATGGCATTGAAACCTATAGTTGCCCCTTTTTAGGCAATGATTTGCCTGGCATCTTACCAGGGAACAGTGTTTGTCATGAGTGGTTGAGGGCTACACTCCTTCAAATGACCAGTTTATGCTTGATGGTGTTGAAAACTTCTCTGAATGGATGGCCAGTGACAGCAGCATCTCTTCACAACAAATTTTCACTGAAGACGTCAGCGGCCAGTATCTATCCCCTGTATCAGGTGAAGTTTCTTTGAATTTTCTTTCAGTCCAAGTATCTTTGGTTTTGCCTGCTGCTTACATGGAAATAGATGGCGATTTGATAATTCTTCATTTACTGAAAGCATGTGGCGATGCCAGGGGAAGCCAACAGATGGATCTAGCAGAAGAAATTATTTGGCGATTAAAAGAGAAGGCCTCTCCAACTGGCAAAAGCCTTGAACGCCTTGCATTTTATTTAACCCTAGCATTGGACATGCAAGCTAACTTCCTAATGCAGGAATCAAGCAAAAATTACGCGGCAGCTTTCAGGGCATTTCATCAGATCTTCCCCTATGATAGGTTTGCTCATTTCACTGCCAATTCAGCCATCCCTGCTAATGCTATGGTAGTACATATTGTGGATTTTGAAATTGGAAATGGCATGCGATGGCCTGCTTTGATTGAGGCACTTGGAAGACAAGGGTTACCAATATTGCGACTGACCCTGATAAAATGGGGGAAAAGCATGATAATTGCACTCTTACAACTTTTGAGGAGACAAAGAAGCAGTTGTGTGAACATGCAATGAATTTTGGTCTGAGATTGAATGTGAAGGAGATGGACATCAAAGGCTTAGTGAATGAGATTAAAAGGGCTAGGGAAAGGCAGGGAAACAGCGAGTGGTTAGCATTCAATTGCATGGTTGGGCTCCTTCACATGGAAAAAGGGGTGAGTTCGAAGCAATTTGAGGATTTTCTTGCGACAGCAAAGGCATTGATCAGTAGGAGCCCTGATGAAACTGATGGGAGTAATCGAGGTGTCATTACTTTGGGCAATGGAGTAGGTGTCGAAAAATGGATGGACCCTACAAATATCAATTCTTTCTTTGAAGCACAGATGGTCTACTTCCAAGCCTTGCTCGAGCCAATGGATCGATTTCAGCTCCTAGAGGCAAGAATAGCGATGGAATGCTTGTTTGTGGCACCCCATGTTTCTTCTCTTGCTAATGCTCAGGAGTGGGAAGGGGTGTCTGGTTCTCTGAGAGAACTAGGCTTGCAGCCTCAGAGAATGAGCTGGGAAAACTATATCGAGCCCAGGGACCTGGTTAAAGTAGGGGAGAGTTTATATTAGGTGAGAACTGAATGAGAGGATGAAAATTAAATTGTGTTGCGTTACATGGAAGCTCCTCTGATCTGAGTATCTAGCTGGAGATGGTGTAAGAACAGAAGCCACCAACACTTGCATAACAGTAGAGAGGCTCAGGAGATGCATCAAATTTGTGCAGTAGTAAAAAATTCTGTTTTACATAAAGTACAAAGGGAGATTGCTATGTTAAGCAATAAAGACTTTTGCTCAAAAACATTCAAATTGCTATTTTTATATAAACAGTGTAGAAAAAACAAAGAAAATAAAAGTTAATTGAAATATCTTTCATTGAAAGCTTAGGAGCCACTAGATGTAATGTAACACCCCAATCTCATATCGAGAATCTTTGAAGATCTGTCATGATAGATATATTAAGACTTAAGCCTATATTTATGAAATACTTTTTGGGACAAAACGTAAGGTCCAATGGGCCAAAGCGGACAATACCTCGCAGGTTGAGTGCGGGTCTCCACAAATAGTATCAGAGCACAATCACTAACCTGCGGGAGCTAAGTGCTACATCATGGGAGCCACTTTTAGAATCCTGCGGGAGCTAAGTGGTACACGGTGGGAGCCACCTCTAGAATTTCAATGCCTGGTGTGATCCTGGTTCTGTCTGTTCTATATTGATTCTATCTGTTCGTATAATTCTAATGCCTGGTGTGATCCTGGTTCTATCTGTTTTATATTGATTATGTCTGTTCCGTATAATTCTAATGCCTGGTGTGATCCTGATTCTATCTGTTCTATATTGATTCTGTTTGTTCCGTATTGTGCTTGACGTCCTTAAAACATGAAGAGTTTGTAACACCCCAATCTCACATCAAAAATCTTTGAAGATCTGTCATGATATATATGTTGAAACTTAAGCCTATATTTGTAAGGCACCTTTTGAGGATAAAATAGTGAGATCCAATTGGCCCAAGCGGACAATACCTCGCAGGTTGGGTGCGAATCTCCATAAATGGTATCAGAGCACAATTACCAATCAGCGGAGCTAAGTGCTACACGTGAGAGTCACCTCTAGAATCCTGCGGGAGCTAAGTGTTACACGGTGAGAGCCACCTCTAGAATCCCAATGCTTTGTGTGATCCTGGTTCTGTCTGTTTGGTATTAGGCTTGACGAGGATGACAATCTTTAGAATCTCAATGCTTGGTGTGATCCTGGTTCTGTCTGTTCCGTATTGGGCTTGACGAGGACGACAAACTTTAAAAATGGGAAGAGTTTGTAACACCAAAGAATCTTTGAAGATCTGCTATGATATATATGTTGAGATTTAAACTTATATTTACGAGGTATCTTTTGAAGACAAAACCGTAAGATTCAATGAATCAAAACGAATAATACCTCTAGGTTGGGTGCGAATTTTCATATTTAATTAAGTAAATCTTTTTCATAAATTTAATTACAATTTCTTTCTCCCATTATGAGCTTCTGAAGAAGTTGATCGGGCAAATGAATGAGTTGAGTAGGGTTTTGGTGAATACTATCCCTAGTTTGTTTAGGCTTAACACCCTCGCTCCCCCGCCCCCCCCCCCCCCATTTCCTACATTCTCAGTTAACTGAACGTCGCTAAAAATTCGGTAATGCCACTTGTCGGAAACAGCTAATGCTTGGGGGCAAGTATACGTTTTAGTATGCCCGTAACGAAGAATTAATTAAACATGAGTATCTTAAATATTATCTGATAAAAATAATTTTTACAAATTAAATTTATAAGTGATATATATTTTATTTTTTTAAATATATTTTACACAATATATATTATCTTAATAACTTTAATTAAAAATATTTTATTTTTTTATTGTTAATATATAAAATAATTATTTATTAATTAACATATATCAAGTACTACTTTTCTTCGTCCGTTTGTTGCAAGCTATGAATGATGAATCCAATTAATCAAATAGATAGAATGCAAACAAAGCGAGATAGCTGCGCACACATACACGTGATATATATATATATATATATATATATATACACGCACATACATATAAGTTAAGTTGGCGGTGTTTGATCAATTATTTATAGAGTATTTGTACGTGCAGACTGCAGGTATCGATACTGTACAATATGTCGGTAGGTTTGCAGTCTAGCTATGAACACGTTATACGTAACCCCGACGTGAGGACCAGATTGGAATTCGGATAACCGTATTTTTCAATACTAATTACTGTATTTAATCAAAATATTTTTTATTTAAATTTAATTATAAAATATATAAAATATTAATTTAAAAAATAATATTTTAATATTTTAAAATAATAAAAATAAATATTCAAGATAAAAATATTAAAATAAAATTTTTTAATTATTTGAATCTAATTTAATTCAATTCAATTTAATAAAACTCAAGATAACAATTAAAAAATTAGACTTAACAACTAAATTCAAACCAATTTAGTGCCACCAGTACTTAAATAAATCAGACTAACAATTAAGAGACTACGTTTAGCAGCACTTGGCTACACGGTATTATATGCGATATATTCAACGTATTGCGTTCAATAAATTCAATTTTAATTTTAAATATTTTTTTATCTCAGTATTTATAAGTATAAATATATATATATATATATACATACATATTCAATGATTTTAAATTTTTATGCTTTTATAATATTAAAAATATGATTTTATTTTAACTTTTTTTACAGTTATTTTTTTAAAAAAATTAACTTTCTAGTTCAATATTTAATTGACTTAAAATTTTATAAATATATATTTAAAATCTATTCTCAAAATTCTAAATAATGATAATTTATAAATAAAAATCATTGGTAAAAAATTAGTTGAAAATTTAAACATTAATTAGAAGACAGTTTGGCATTGGCTGAGGAAAAAAAAATAAAGAAAAGGAAGAACAATCTAATCTCAGTATTCGGTTCAGTTTCGATTTACCCTTTAGTGTTTTTATTATAAATTAAATATATTTTATTTAGTTTTGATATTTAAATTAAAAAACTATAATTACGTGAACTGATTATAATATTTAATTAATTTTTTAATTTTATAATATAAAAATATATAATTTATTTTGAATTAATAAAAAATTAAAAATATTATAAAAAATATTTTTAAAAAAAGTTTTGAAAAATCGATGATCTTTATGAACACGTGGCTGAGGCTCATATGCATAATTTGCACAGATCAGTTTCTGCTCATATCCCTAAACTGAAAACTACTGAAAAATTAAAAAAAAAATTGAAAAAGCAATTTTTTTTTATTGAAGCTAAAGTCCCAACTTTCATTGATTTTGGTATGGCTGCGTCAACCGTCCCTTTCTTCTCTTCAACCAGTCCCAATCTTACTTGTTCTAAGCTTAATCGTTTCTTCTTTGACCTTCACGGTCTACCTCCTTTCTCTTCCTATTCTCTCTCCTTCTCCTTCACCTCCGCTAACGGCAGCAATTTAACTACCCGTTTCACTTTCCAATTTACAAACTCCCGAAAACCCCGCCGAATTCCAAGGCCTCCCGCTGCCGCCATGATATTTCCTCAAAATCCGCTCTTTTCCGACACTTGCGCTACCGTGATTTCTGGCTTCATCGCTCTCTCCGTCCTCCGTCTCTGGGAGGAGACAGCCAAACGCCGCCTGTTTGACCAGGTCAAAACTCCGCCTATGTATTTTCGTCGTATTCGGTTGATTATTCTTACCGTGTAGTAAACCATTTTGTTAGCAAATGCTTACTTGGATAACTGTGTCCAGCTAAGTGGTCACAATGTTTGCCGGCTTACAAGTTTTTGTTTTATTAGTTGTCGTTCCTAGTAAGTAGAGATTTCATTTTAGCTAAAAATTGAGGGAGATATTATTGGTAGTGGTTAATAATGTTAGCTGAAACCCGGTGGATTCTGACTTGTCTGCCGCCGTGGCTTGCTGCGGCGTTATATTCGCGTTTCTCTTACTCTGGCAAGAAACTGCCAAACGACGCCTTGATCAGGTCAGTTAGCGGCTTTCCTTTTGTCGCTAAAAGATGCCTTCTTTCGATTGCATCAAAGTCAAGATTTCCAGTTGTAATGTTATTCAAACATGGCGTTATTGCGTCAGTAGTTAGCCCTTTTTTTTTCCCTTTTTCTTTTCTTTACCCAAAAAATATATAATATAGCACGGTCGCTGGATCTTAAGCTTTGTCTGATAGAATTCATCGATTTTAAAATCTAATCCGAGACAACTATGACCAAATTCTTTGAAATTTTCCTTCTGCTAATGAGAGTTTGGGCTTGAAGTAATTTAGTTTTATTGAATAATGATTGTCCTTTGGGCTCAATCCTTAGGAAATTAACTTCATTTAATGGCATTTATATCTTACATATTACTAGAAATTAGAGCTAGCAACTTGTTTTTATAGTCTCGCGCTTGCTAGATTATCTATTCTTTGCTCTGCATCATAGAAAAGTTTTTCTTGCTTCGGGGAGAGTGCTGGATGAAATATTTGCTACCTAATATGTAGTTTGACAATTTATGTTGTTGGTTTCTTTGGGAAGAACGGATGAAATGATAATGAAGTTTAGGATTAAAATCATGTAAATCTGTGTATTTTTGGATTTGTGTTTGTATGAACTATTTCAAATTAGTCATGTTCGCATTTCCCCTGGATCTTTGGGTAGCAAGTGTTAATATGGAGATTTTCTTTGTTTTAGGGGATGAGACTGATCTTGTGTTCAAAATAAAACAATAAATGAATCAATTGCTATCCTCACATTTTGAGTAAAGAATTCGGTTGTGTTTGTTTCTGTCTAGATATGATGCTAAGATGTTACAAGTAATACAGTTTGTTCCCAAACCCTAAGAGACATAACAGAAAACTGCTTTTTCCTTAGCAGAATGTATTAATTTTTTAACAGTTTCATACTTCTTTTATTGTTCAGAAATTGAATCGGAAGCTTGTTCATATAAGCATCGGACTAGTTTTCATGCTTTGCTGGCCATTATTCAGGTAGTTTCCTCACTGAGGCAGCATTACATTGTCTTACCATATATTGCCTAAAGAAATAGCTAATACTTGTAATTATAGTTCTGGGTATCGGGGAGCAATTTTGGCAGCTGTTACACCTGGCGTCAACATTATACGAATGCTTCTTATAGGTTCTGGAATATGGAAAGATGAAGCCACAGTGAAGTCAATGAGCAGATATGGAGACCACAGGTGAGAATGAAGATAAAAGCTTAGGTTATTATTATTATTATTATTATTATGTTACAAGCATCTGGGATATTTCTACTTCTAGTAGCTTTCTCTTGTTCGGTGTTTGCTTCACCTGCAGAGATCAGTTTGACACTTTTACTCACATAACCGAGAAAAATCTGTCAAATCATTTGTGCAAAGTTGACAGCTTCCTGTTGTTTAATCCAGCAAATGGAGCTGTATACCGTTCTAGATATCCAATGAGCCATAGTCTTGAGGCAAGACAGGGCATGGAAAGGGGAGAACAACATGCTGTTTTTAATCCCTTCATGGGAGAACAACGTGCTGTTTTTAATTCCTTCATGGATTGCTTCTTGTTTATCAATTTTATGACTTCTTCAATTTGTCCCTAACTCTCTCCCTACATCAGGGAACTTCTTAAAGGGCCGCTCTATTATGCTACAACAATTACTTTGGCTTGTGCGCTCTACTGGAGGACTTCACCTATTGCAATTGCTGCAATATGTAACCTTTGTGCCGGAGATGGTAATATTTGATTAAGTCAATTTTTTTTTCCTGCTGTCCTGATTAGTTGACTTAAAGCTGCTTGAGTGAACATTTCAAGTGCTTCTAAGAACCACTGAGTAGGGTGATTCACTTTGAATTTCTGAGGTGCTTTTTAATCAAAATGCCTGAGAAATGTAGACTTTACCATCTTCATCTGTTTAAGGTTTCGCGGATATTGTGGGAAGGCGATTTGGTGGACTGGAACTTCCTTACAATAGGAACAAGTCCATTGGTGGGAGCGTTGCAATGGCAACGGCTGGTTTTTTGACCTCTGTCGGGTAAGTATTGTCTGGATTTTCTCTTTTCCCCTATTTTTTCTTTCCTGATTAAAGCCTCGACAGATTTATTTTTTTGATTTATGTCACAACAGATTTATGTATTATTTTTCCTACTTTGGATATATCGAAGAGAGTTTGGAGATTGTTTTGGGTTTCTTGGTTGTGTCTATCGCCTCAGCGCTGGTGGAGTCACTTCCGCTTAGTACCGAGCTTGATGACAACCTCACAGTTACATTAACGTCAATATTGGTTGGCAGTCTTGTTTTCTGATTTAAGAATCAGTGTAATTTGTGATCTAAGCATGGCAAAGGCAAATTCTAGGAGCATTGTTTATTTAGGGGCCAATTTACGGTGAGAAATGTTGTAATTTAGCGGCACATAAAACGCTTGAAATGTGGCCAATGATGATTCCACTGATGACATTAAAGTTCAAGTCCATTGGCTTTTCAAATCAGTTTTTTTTAATGGCAGCATTTGAGGCTTCTTATCCATCAATGTTATAGTTTTTGTCCATTAAATTTCTTCGGTAAACATAGATCCCTTCACAAAGCCATCGAATTAAGCCAAAGATTTTACGGAAATGGCAGAAGCGACAAGTCAGTATGAAAGTTGGCATTGAATGGTGCTTAGTGCTTATTTGATTGTGAGATGGTGGCTGGTCTCACAGCCCGCCTTCCATCTCTATGTATGGTTGCATCTACAACACATTTCGGTTTTCATACAGTCGAATCGAACGTTCAAAAGAAAAGTGACAAAGCAATTGGCGTATGCTTCGGTGTGCAGTTTAATTATTAAGAAACAACTGACGAGGTTGTATTGTTCTCTTAAACTAGAAGTTCAAGAACAAAACTATAACGGTGAAAAAATAAATATAAGTTGCATTAAGCAGGGAACAACAGATTTCAAGGTTGATTTTAGTTGCTTTCGGCTTAAGAGAGGAAGGAAACAGTGGGCTCCGCTGGGCCATTACCCTTAGCCTGCGAAACAGACAGTTTCTTTCTCCACTCGGCCCACCTTATCCAACGGCCTAGGCTAAATCTTTAGATGTACGGTTGTGATTGCAAATGGCAGTAGTCCGTCCACGGATTTCCTCCACGTAAACATGTACTGGATTCCAACCTTTC
>JBBYHO010000006.1:16758152-16768938 GCA_038382025.1 Adansonia gregorii | reverse complement strand
AAAAAATGGAAATTAACCAAGTGGTAAATTAAAAGTGAGCTTTGAAATAATTTATTATTGCATGCAAAAAATTTGACCAACTCCATTTGAAACAACTCCTTCAATTGAGAAAAAAACCAGAAGCGCCATTTGGCCTTTTTCGAAGTTTTCGGATGGTTGATGTTTACAACTAAACTAATTAGAACCTTTTTGGACTTTTACACATTTCAACCAAAATTATACTAATTGAAGCATATGTTCCTCGATATTGCAAATGATGTTTGAAAACCTGAAGATCCAATTTTCAAACACCCACTTTTCATGATTCAATCTTTCTAAGTTTTTGAACTTTTCCCGTCCACTTTATCTTCGTCATGCTTTGACTTGGCATGCACTAATCCTTATTAACAGTGTCCCGACTTTTTGGGTCTATTACTTTAAATTTCTTTTCTAAAATATATATTGAAACAATTAAATATACTAATGCATACTCGTGTGTAACAATTATTTTTGAATTCGGACACCGGTTCTTAGCATGATCACGTTGTTCAAAAAAGTGTTAAGAAAGTCTGGAGAAATTGACCGGAGATTTATGATAACGTTTGAAAAATTCATATAAAATGGCGGTACTAACAGTCCAAAAAGTTCAATTTGGTTTCAGAACAACAAATTATCTACCATAATAACTTTTATTTCTTCGGTTTGAAATAGTTTGACAATGACAAGCAGAAGAAACACACACTGGAATGCAACATGCCTGGATTAAAATTTTCATGGGGCCGACTTCATCTGGAAAGCAGAAGAAATGATGGATCCTGAAACTAGATCAATGAGTGAATCCTTCTTCATATGCCATCCTTGTTTCCTGCATCAACACCCCCAATATGTATCAGATTAATTTGCAATGACCTAAATGGATAAATAAGCACATAAGAACTACACTTCAGACCTCCCATCATCCCCATTTCCTCTATTTATGTTTGCAAACTTCAAGTTCAAGAAAGGGAATGGGAAAGGTCATAAGGAGAATTGCCATCAGCACATGACTGTTGAGTTCCTGGCAGCAGCACTTGGACAAAAGATGGTGGCTGGCAGAGAAATATCAAGTCATTCATACTTTCAAGATGGGTTTACATACATTGACGCCGAATTATTACCCCTTTTCACTATTGATACTTACAAAATTTTAAAATTAAGTACTTAAACTTTACTTTCTGTTACCCACGTTAGTACATGACTTAATGACTTATGATATGTCATTTTTTTTTTTTTTTACCAATCAAAAACATAACACGTGACAATTTAGACAAGTCAAAAATGGCACATCAGCATTCTACAACATTTTTAATTAAATAGAATTTGAAATATATCTTTTATTTTTAAATTTTCTTAATTAAAGAAAGTAAACTAAAAATAAAAATTTTCTTAAAAGCTAACGTTACAAGTTTTCACGTGTCACACTTTTATTACTTGAAAAATGGCATATCATCAAAACTGCTAGCCATGAACTACCATGAATAACGGAAGCAGAGCTTAAGTACCTAATTGTAAATTTATTTTTCCCTTCAAGTATCAAATCGTGAAAAGCTATATAATTCAAGGCCAATTTGTATAAAGCCCTTTCAAGCTTGGCCATAATAATAACAATAATTCCCAGTTGATTACAAAGGCTTCAGGTTTTAGGAGTGTATGTAACTGAAGAATGAACCATATTCATGATTTACCTTCCATCCCATTCCATGTCAGCTTCTTTTAGCATGTAATATTATGTTATCTGACTTTAAGGATAAAACAATTAACTTATTTTAAAAGGAAAGTGACATTCTCAAAGCTAGGAAGATACTAAGGTCTTACCATTCCAAAGAATAACGACCTTGTTCAATGAAACTTCCACAACATGAACACGGTGTACAATCAAAACCATTTTACTAGTGCATTTCCCCTAGTTAAGACCCCCCGTAGTCAAATCTACGCCTCCAGATTGCTGACATATGTATTCCAGCATCAAACAACTGTATTCACTCTCTCTCCAAATTCAATCTGATACTAAGGATGCAGACACACAAACACAATTATCCACTTGAAAATTAGAAATAAACCTTCCTTTTACCAGACTTGTAATATGTCAATATTGTCACAGAAAATTGTATGGGCTATGGGAACAAGTCATAAAGTCCATCAAAGAAGGGCAGTGGCTGACAGAAGTATGACGTAGCTTTCACTAAAGATTACAAATTCATTCATAAGGGGGACCTAGTTTTGTCAGAGGATCAGCAAACTAGAAACTTAAAAAGATACCTGAACTTTGTGAGGCACTAACTCAGGAACAACCCTTAATCACTTCTCCAATAGTTTTCAAATCAAATATTTCAATCCAGTAACCATCAGGATCCTTAATGAATGCAATCCCTTTCATCTTGCCTACAAATAAAATGGAGAGATTAGGCATGAATAAAAGCATTTAAAAAAGATAAAATCTGAAAGCTAACAGTTCAGAGGCTGTCTTTTATCATTCTTCCCTTGTAAGTACTGGATAATATTTGGTCAAAATAAAACCAATAATGCTAACAATTTTTACCTCAGAAACCCAAAACAAGTTTGCAACTAATTCAGGAATCTCCTTAAAGAGTAACTTTGAATATGTGAGGGCACATATGGAAACAAAGTCTAAGCATTTTGCCAGCTCTAGTACTTCAACAGAGGCACTGGCAATCCAAGAAATCAATAGGGGGGAAAGGATAACCATACTTTTTAAGTTTAGTAAAAAATGTCTGCTTCCTAGCGTGTAAAGAATTCTCCTCAATCTAGGTGAGCAAAGAGTCGATCCTTGGAGTAATGCTGGACTATAAATGTTGATTCATACAAATATATACACCATAACCAAGTGCATCCGTGCATGTATGAGATGGACAAGAGTGTTATAGAGTGAAAGGGTGCCATTGGTTCAGTGACTATTTGACTTGCGTATCAATGAAGGGAGGGATACCAAAAAAGTAAATTGAGAAAGATATTATCAAAAGAAAATAGGCAAATTGCACAAAGCCAAAGCATATATAGAAAACTATCCTATTTGGCATGTCAAGAAGAGGAATTTAGCTACATAACTAGCGAAGTCCTCCCTTTCGACTCTTTATCATTCTTGGTAGATAATGAGTACTATAACTGCCATTTTGGATGGCTATGATTAGCCATGTTACCTGGACTTGGACGAGAATGTCAAATATGGGGTATGCGTCCGACACGGGTATGTTCAATTTTTTCTAAATGTTTCCATGTATTTCAAGCATCTTTGAAAGGTCATATCCCCATTCTCATGTCTAGATATGCATTAGACAAGTGTGTTAGACACGGATTACCATAAATCCCCATACAAAATTTAAACGGAAATCAAAATATCCATTGAGGCATCATACCTTCCTTGATAAATTATATATTCTAAATGAGATGGCTTACCTGCATCTAGTTTTTTGACAAACTCTACTCCAAGGCGTTCAAATCTCTCACATGCCTTGACTGCATCATCCACAGTGATGCCAATATGACCTGAAAGGGAAGATGGGGGGAGAACAATTAGCGCCTCAAAATCCCAAAAACTCCTTAAATACAGAATCCACTTTTTTAGAACATAAAAAGTAAACAAGATTTTCTTCTATGAACTTGAGTATAGAAGTGAATCCACCAAGAAGCAGCAGCTGTTTGATCAACTACAGCATAATTCTTAAGATAAGCAAGCGGATTAATTGAAAGGAAAAGATGAAATTTTAAACAACACTTATTTGAATCAAAAAATTATAAGACAATACAATAAAAAACACCAAACTAAGCCTTTCCCACCAAGTTGGGTTGACAGGTCATAAGAAGTCCACGGGTGAATAAATTCGTTTAATCCTAACCAATAAAAATCACTATCGCAATAACTACAACAAAGGATGCCAGTCCCCATAAGATATAAACCCCAAAAAATAAACCTTACTGAAGATTAGTACCAAAAGTATCCTATCAATAAATAAAAGCATTTTGGGGTTTAAAAAGGCACAATAAATGAATGTTATATTCCATTAAATTGTCCCATTCTCTGATTTGTGAACCAAAAAGTAAGAATAACTACACAAAATGAGGCAAATCTATTCGTACCAAAGCCCCGAGGTTCTGAATTCCCATTGTGATATCCTTTGAACTCAGGGTCGCTTTCAGTACCCCAATTACTGTAGGAAACATAAAATATTAAACATGCCAGAGCACAAGAATGATGACTTCGTAAACACAAAAGAAGGATTAAATTTAATAATAATTATAATAAAATGTATTATTACTGTGTTAGTTCAATTGTAGCCGGTTTTCCAAAGGTCCAAACTGTTCTCTCAACCGGGTCATTTGGAGCTGCTGACACATCCTACATCAAAGGAAATATGCATCTAGAATCAACATCATTATTATCGGCAAAACGGTGACACCTAAAGGGAAGAACTGAATACAGAGAAGCCACAATAAGAAACTATGAACGAAGACTAATACAAGATTACTTCTTGCAATGTAATTACATGGATTTTACCTCATATCCCAAAAAGTACAAGGAAAACTTCAATTCTGGAACATCCACCCTCTTAAGCAACCTGAAAAGAAAAAAAAAAGGACAATAAGTTAATTGTATTAAGCTTTAATAGAATCCATAAGCAAGCAACATAAATGCAAGAGTCAATTCGAAGATGCTAAATGAAACTTTTAATTCACTTAAATTTCACTAAAACTGAGATATTTTTTCACAAAAAGAAAGAAAGGAAAGCCTTGATTTCTCAATAAATAAACAATTAATTAATCAAAATACAAAAACAAATGAGAACAAATAACCAATAGAACTTAACATCAAATTAAAAAAAAATAAAGAGAGAGAGAGAGAGAATTGAATTATAACTTACGACATGCCCAATACACGAGAGTAAAAATCAAGACTGACTTTTGGATCCTTAATTCGAAACATCTGCAACCCAAGAAAAAGAAAACCGTCATAAATTCCTTAAAAACATACAACTAAAAAAGCAAGCACTTACAGTTTGCTGCATGAAGTAGCCTTTGGTAGCTTCATCAGGGATAGCTTGAAGACCAGGGTTATTGGCAGGTGATTCTTTTAACTCGGATGATGCCATCGAATACAACCTAAACTGGGTTCGATCCTACAAAAATCCAAACTTTTCGATTCAATTTCCGAAAAGAAGACGTTTTGCGTATTGGGTTTTAGAGTTAAGATGTTCAGTGAAATCAAATGATCAAATATTAATGAATTTTCTTTAGAAAGTTAAAAAAAAAAACCTTTGGGTTATGGGGTTTCGAGATGTAAGAAAATGAGAGTGAAGAAAGTGATGGGAAGGGTTTTCTAGTGAGATGAAACAGAGAAAGCCGTGATAAGGCGACGGAGATAGAAGATGAAGCCATTTTTCACACTATGAAGGACAAATTAAAGACAGACATCTTACCTTCAAACTTATAAGCGTTAGTACGAGTGAAGCGGTGGCTAGGGCAAAGTATTTATAGAGAGTGTATTCTCCACTACATATAAAAAATTATAATAATATGTTTATGTTCATTTGTTTATTTAAATAAATTAAAAATAATTTATTTTAGACTATTACTTTCGTAATGAGCATATTATTTTAGGATGTTAATTAAATAGATCCATAATAATATAATTAATAATTAAATAAATAATCTGGTGAAGGATAATACTATGATATGCTATATATATATATATGTATATAAATAGAGTTATGTAAAAGTTAAACAATTTTAAAAATTATTAAAATTATGTAGCTTGAAAAGAAAAAAGGAAAAATTATAAAACCAAGAGTGGCCAAGAATGAATCCAGCAGTGCGATTTTCGTCTAATTAACAAACTTTTGCTTGGCTGAATGACGGTGTCCATGTTGTCCTGATCTTGGCATTGCTATCATTTTGTGTTTTTGTCCTCACTTGAAGTTGCTTCTTAATCGAGATGGCTCGAATCTTTTAATATTAATAATAAAAACTATAAATTAATAATAATAAATGATATGATATACCAAACCAGCTTCCATTTTTCATTATCTCAGGGAAGCATCAAAAAGAAAAAGGGAAGGTTTTGATGGAGAAGTCTGGGTATGGAAGAGATGGAATTTACAGGTCTTTAAGGCCACCTATTGTTCTTCCCAAGGAACCAAATCTTTCCATGGTTTCATTTCTATTTAGAAACGTCTCTTCTTACCCTGACAAACCAGCCCTTATTGATGCTGATTCTGAAGAAACTCTCTCTTTCTCTCAGTTCAAATTCACTGTCATCAAGCTCTGCCACGCTTTTCTCAATCTGGGTATCAACAAAAACGACCGAGTCTTGATCTTTGCACCCAATTCTATCCAGTTCCCTCTTTGTTTCCTTGCTGTAATCGCCATAGGCGCCATTGCTACAACTGCCAACCCCCTTTATACTGTCAATGAACTCTCAAAACAAATCGAAGATTCCAGCCCGAAGCTTGTTGTCACTGTCCCTGAATTGTTTGACAAAGTGAACAATTTCAAGCTCCCTGTAATCTTGCTTGGTCCTAAACGGAACCAACAACCATATGACATAAAAAAAATCCCAAAGATCCTATCTTTTCATGATCTTCTCGATTTGGCGGGGAATTTAAAAGAATTTCCCGCGGTTCCTGTTAAGCAGACTGATACAGCAGCCCTTTTGTACTCTTCAGGCACGACAGGGATCAGCAAGGGTGTTATTTTGACACATAGGAATTTCATTGCGGCGTCTTTGATGGTGGCCATGGATCAAGAACTTGCTGGGGATATGCACCGGGTTTTCTTGTGCGTATTGCCTATGTTTCATGTGTTTGGATTGTCAGCTATCGTATATTCGCAGCTTCAAAAGGGAAATGCTGTGGTGTCAATGTCAAAGTTCGATTTTGAGATGTTTTTGATGAATGCCGAGAAGTATAGAGCAACTCATTTGTGGGTTGTGCCTCCAATTGTGCTTGCCATGGCTAAGCAAAGTGTTGTTAAGAAATTTGATCTTTCATCAGTCAGGCAAATTGGTTCTGGTGCTGCACCTCTGGGGAAGGAGTTGATGGAGGAGTGCGCCAAGAATTTTCCGCAGGCTGTCGTTGTGCAGGTATTTTAGCAGTCAATCATTGATTTTAAAGTGGGAAAGACTTTGAATATTTCACGAGTTATACTTTAAAGTTTAATTTTGATAAAGATGCGGAAGTCAAACAAAAGTAAATTTCTTGCTGATATGGTTTTGTATAAGCATAAAAATATTCCAGCAAATATCCGAGTTGTGTTCGTCACGGTGGTCCTCAAATTCAATCCAAATTGATCTCTGGGTCTGGGCAAAAATATAAATGGGAAGCAATGAATGCTGAACATCACTCCTTGTTAACCTGCTGGCATATGTGAATTAGGCCTGTAATTCTAAACGCATATTGGGATTTGGACCTTTTATATTTCTCGGATCAGTGATTTGGAAGTTGTTACAATTCATGCTTTTTGAATTTTAGGAATACCTTGGAGTAGAGAAGTTCCAATCTCATCTTTAAGCTTTTTGTGGTTTCAGGGCTTCGGAATGACTGAAACTTGTAGCATTGTCTCGGTGGAGAATCTGACAGTTGGTGTCCGACATACTGGTTCAACTGGAATGTTAGCTTCAAGCATTGAAGCCCAAATAGTTTGTACAGAGAGTCTAAAGCCCCTTCCTCCTAATAAATTAGGGGAAATATGGGTTCGAGGGCCTAATATGATGCCAGGTAATAATATTTGCTTGTGTTTGTCCTGATGAAATGAAAAGAAGATTGGTTCTTTGGTATAAGTAACTGTCCAAAACTCCAAGTAGCTTTTCATCTTGTCAAATTCTTGTTCTGACATCTAAATTACTCTAAGAAGTTGCCCTTTGAGTAGTTTAGGTTCAGCATATACTGAATTTGATTTTCCGTAAAATTCGATCCCCATTGCTTCCATGATGCTTCTTTGCTTAAACTGATACGGATGGCTAGTGCTCGGCTGTATAGTTTTTCTCCCTCCATTTTTGTGCTTCTCCCTCCACTCCACAGTGCAAAGTCAGGGTCTTGAAAATGAGCACTTTTTGCAGACCTTCTGATCTACAATTAGCTCTTGCCATATTCGATTATGTGCTTAAACTATTATGCTACTAATGTTCTGTTTTGATCTTGATGGCACATCAAACGACTTACTTTTCTTCAATTTGTTCATATTACTTCAGGAAATTTTTCAGGTTTTTGATCCTGGTTTAACAACCAATTATTCGATTCATTTGAATTTGATCATATGCACAATCATTCACTGTAAATGCTATTTTTTTCTACGTTACTCGGGCTCGAGTGTGAGTATCGGGCATGAGTATGTTCAATTTTTTTCAAGATTTTCATGTATTTGGAGGTTCATAGAGGATCATATCCCCAGACCCATGTCCCGATACACATCAGATATAGGTACTTCAAGAGAAATGAAGAGTTGGAGCAACATAGATTTTTTTTTTTTCAGCCTCTTTCATGTCATAACAGTAACTCCAAGCTATGCATCTGACTTAAGAATCCTTATTTATTATTGCCTAAGAGTTTGATTTGATATAGTCAAATTTATATGTGCCATGCAAACAGTTAGTCAGCTAGGCATAAGTGTTAACTAATATTAGGTAATTTATTTTCCAGGTTCAATGTTATACAGCAACCTCTTGGCATCTTCTGCGGTTTTTCTCTGATACTGCAATTTCATCAACCATTTTCAGGTTACTTCAACAATCCGCAAGCAACTAAACTCACAATAGATCGAAAGGGTTGGCTACACACAGGAGATCTCGGATACTTCGATGAGGACGGGAATCTCTATGTTGTTGACAGAATTAAGGAGTTAATCAAGTATAAAGGATTCCAGGTAACTTATTTTGTTGCAATTTTTATATAAGTTTTAAAGTTTTGTTTAAAAGAAAGATTCCTCAATTTTCATGAACGACAATTCATGACAACAGGGATAAATATATATAATAATAGTAGTTTTTACGTGCAAGAATTGGCTCAATCATCTTCTATTCCTTTGGGAACAATTTTGTTTACGGTTTCCCTAATTAATATATCTTCCCCAGCTGTATTTCCTAGAACGAACTCGATTTACATAATTGTTACTTTTTTGTTTATATATGGCCTGTGCTTTCATACTACTCAATCAGGAGCTTCTGTATTTTATAATTTTGATAATGTTGTTGATGTAAAGAGATGGAATCATGAAACAATGTTATTATTTAAGTGGTGATAATAAAAATCCTACATCAGTTTTCTGGTTTTTAATAATTATAACCTTTCTGGCGGTTCCAGAGTTAATGTCCATGATTTTATGGCTTTCCTTTTAAACTAAAGCATTCTCATTTGCTTCCACCAGATTGCACCAGCAGAGCTCGAAGGGCTACTTGTATCTCACCCCGAAATATTGGATGCCGTTGTCATTCCGTAAGTTATACCTGAAATTTTTAACTGTTTGCATCTTTTAAATCTAGGAAATATCATCATTGAGAGTTGACATTTTCCCAAGCTACAGATATCCAGATGCTGAAGCTGGCGAGGTCCCAGTTGCATATGTTGTTCGTTCGCCCAACAGTTCTTTGACCGAAGAAGATGTTCAAAATTTTATCGCTGAACAGGTAAGCTAGCCTTTTTCAAGTTAGGTTCCTCCACTTGAATCAAGTGAGTTTATTATATTGGTTTTTTCTTTTCCCCTTTACAGGTCGCTCCTTTCAAAAGATTAAGGAGGGTGACATTCGTAAACAGTGTCCCAAAGTCAGCTTCGGGGAAAATCCTGAGGAGAGAACTTATAGCGAAAGTACGATCCAAAATCTGAAGAATTCTATGATTCTGTTTTGTTTTTCCTCGTAACATGAAACATATGATAAACTAGTGAGTGTTAAGTTAAGCCTGTCTTTATATTTTTTTGCAACAATCTTATTGTTCTAAAATTACAAATGAAGAACAGGTTGTTGCTAAATTATCACCATATAGCTGTGCCAAACTGCCAATAAATGATAATTAATGGTTGAAGCGTGGGAGATGGGGGATTTGAGTTTAGAGTCGATGCTTTCTTAAGAGGTAATCTTCAATCAAGCATTAAACTGCTTCAGCGCGCCAAGTTGACATGTACTTGGGGTGGCAAACGCGCACACCGATCGCCTGGCCTTGGCCCTTTTGGAGGGTCAAAAGTAGATATAAAAACTTTAAATATAAAAATAATTAAAATATAATTTTACGTAAAATAATAATAAAATATAATACGAATATATAAAAATATTAAAATTTATATATTATTAATTATTAAAAAATAAAAATATATTAAAATTTATATATTATTAATTATTAAAAAATAAAAATTTATAAAAGTATATAATTTTAAAATTTTAAACATAAATATAATATATAATATATATTAAGATAATATAAAATATATGATTTATTAAATTTAATCAAAAGATCCCCGTAACTAGATTAATAATTAGTGACAACCATGGCTCCAGGGAGCCTAGTCTCCCCAAAGCTAGATTGCTCTAGGGCTGTACAGTCCATTTCGTCTTACAGTCTCTTATTAGATTAGTTAAGCTAGATTGCTCTAGGGCTGTACAGTCCATTTAGTCTTACAGTCTCGTATTAGATTAGTTTTAGATTTTATTTTTAGTAATTTGGATTGATTTATTTGGTTTAAATTATATTTTATATAATAAAACATAATTTTTATTAAAATTTATTTATAAATTATATAAAACTATTCGTATGAAATAAAAATTTTTAAA
>JBBYHO010000006.1:16720599-16734968 GCA_038382025.1 Adansonia gregorii | reverse complement strand
AAAAGAATGTCATTTCATAATTTAAATATAGTATTAAAAAATATAATATAAATACGTTATATTTAATAAATATAAAATAATATAAAAATATATAATGATGTGTTTAATAATTATTAATATAATATATTTAATATATGTATTGTATTTATTTTTATAATTTTGATTCATACATTTAATAATTTACATTATACTTATATTTACATGATTAACAAAAAAAATACAAAATATAGATAAATTTATAAATTCGAATAAACTTAAATCATTATTTATAATAAAAATATTATTATTTAAATTTAATTATAAAAATTATTATTTTATTACATTAATAATATAATAAATTATGAAATAAATTTTAAAATAATTTAAATTTTAAAAAATATTTAAATTTTCGATTTATATAACCTGACATAAAAAGTATTTTTTTTTTGGTTATTTTCATAGTGAGAAAAAAAAAAAAAAGGGTATGGATAGAGACAGAAGATTCTGCAATCTAAATTGCAGCCAGCGGTATTTAGTTTACTGAACTTCCAATAAATTCAGTTCACAGAATGGCCGCTGCTCCCATTGAAAACGTCTTGATTTTCTCTCCTTCACTGCTGATTCGGTTGCCAACCTTTGACAGCTTTCGCATTACTCGTAATATTCGCCCACTTTTATTATAAACATATGGTATAAATTTTAATATATTAATTTATTTATATTATAAATATATTATCTTTGTATTGTATTATAAGTTATATTTTAATTTTTTTTATTTCATATAATTTATCATATCCTTGCCAAGTACATTCATAAGTACTGCCAGTTTTAACAATTACGCAAGTATATTTTTAATTATATTATATTTATTATAATTATAAATATAATAAATATTATTATAATTAATTTAATAAATATCGATAAAAAAATTAATAATAAAAATTTAAAATTATATAATAATAATAATAATAATAATAATAACAGCTATTTTAATCCCCTTTCACCTTCTATTGTTGATCTCTGAACTTCACTAAAAACTTTGGACTTCCAAGACTATCAATTCTCTGCAAATCTCATAAATTTTCAGTCAAATTTCTGAACTGTCTACAGCCCAACTCTAGAGCCTCTGCTTTAATCTTCAATGGGCTCAAAACACATTCCTTTTCCAGTTTGGCCCACTGTCTTCATCTACACGTCATCACTATGGCATGATAAACACTGCCAAGACTATTGGTTACGATGTCAGGGTGACCACGGCTCTTATCGAGCCAGGTCAGCGGTCAAGTACAAAATAAATTCAAATTTAAAATATTTAAAGTTAAATTAAATTAAATTTAATTAAAAAATTAAATAATTCGAATTTGAAATGACTTGAATCAAAAGTGATTTAAATGACTTCAAACCTCAAAAAATCTAAACTTAAACTCAAACTCGAATTTAATATTAAAAATAAATATGATAAAATTATAAATAAATAATTCTATGAAACAAAAACTTTAATTATCAATTTTATTTTAATATTTTTAATAATTTAATTAAATATTAAAAACTTAATTTATATTTTATATATAATTAAACTTGCTCACGCATCGATCGAGTCCTGATTTGAATTTTTTTAAAATCTTAAGCTTAAGTCCTTATTTAACAAGCCTAAACCTACTCGTTTAGGCTAGAATTTCTGGTCATTACATTAAAAAATATTTTTATTAATATTTATATATTTTATTATTAAATTTAAATAAAAAATATGTTATTTTAATTTAAAATCATTATTTTAGGTTGGGAGGATCTGACCTTGAATAAAAATATGAAAACTCGAACCTAAGCTCAATTTGGCAAGCCTGCTGGGTCAAGTGGTTACCTTGGTCCTTGAGTTTGTCTGTATGTAATAAAATAATAATTTGTCAAAATATAAATCATATCATAAGTTTTAAAAACGTCGCTAATAAGGTATATCATCTATTTATCACATTTTTATTAATTTAATTAACCAAACTTATTGAATATCGAGAGTTTATATATATATTAGTAATAAATATTAAGTACTTATTTGAATATTATTCTTATTTCAAGTAATGATAATTAGAATTTGATAATAGTATAACAAAGTAATAAGGTAAATTAAAAAATATGAAAGTGATAATAGTTAATACCATATTAAAAATGAAAAAAAAAATTGTGTTAGACTTAGATTGGTAACTAGATTTGTTCATGAGCCAAGCAACTAACTTAGCTCTCGGATTTTTAGTTTTAAGAGGGGTCAGCTCGAAATAGTATTTTTAAATAAAATAATATATTTTTATTTAAATTTAATTATAAAATATATATAAATATTAATACAAAATAACTTTTTAATATTATAAACAATGATTCGTGCCTAAATGGGTGGGTCGAGCCAAATTTACCCTGAGATTAGAATTCAAAAATTTTTTCGGACTGTAGTTAAGCCTATGACACCAAGCTAAGATTGTTTGGGCCACACTTGACCAAATTCGGGCCTAAGTTTAGAATTCAAAATTACGTAAAACTTATTATAATTAACATAAAATAAAAAAATATATAAAACCTAAACCTAAACCTAAACCAAATTCGAACCTGAATAAACTCGAACTTGAATTAACTCGAACCGGAACAGGCCCAAACTTGAACAAGCCTAAACCCAAAAGAATCTGAATAAAAAGAAACCCGAATTCAAAAGAATCCAAACTCGAGATGGCTCAATCCGAACTTGTCTGAACTTGCCTAGTTGCCAGGTGTAATGTTTTTCCGAAACTCAAAGCTCAAAATTCAATTTGAAATTAATCAAATATCATTTGTAAAATTTAAATTTGATTTAAGATAAAAATTGAACTACTTAAACTTTTTTAATTAAAATTTATTTATTTAATAAAAAATAATTTTTATTTTCATACTGAAATTTAAACCCAATTATTTCGGTTCATCTTAATCAAATTTGAATAATTTTTTTATATTAATTAAAAATTAAAAAAATTTAATTAAATTTATAAATTATTTAAATTAAATATCAAAATAAAATTTATTTAAATTCAATTTCGACTTAACAGTGACAAAATAAAGCTCGAATTTATTTTCACGCCCCGCGTGAATAACTCGTGGAGCATAGATGGCCCACTTTTTGTCGTTAGTAGGCAGAAGTGGTCAAGTCAATTAACCCTCTTTATCCCCACGCACAAAGTTAATCTAACGGTTAATAATTCCCCAATCCCCAAATAAAGAAAAAAAAAAGACCCGTCGTTTAATCTTTCGCTTTTCCATCGAAAACCGGCATTACTAAACACTAATGTTTCTTTTTCTTTTCTTCTTTATGTTCCTTTCTATTTCGCCTTTCCTTTTTCTATTAGCATTTGAGATTTATTAGATTTTAGTAGCTTCTATGCTAAATAATTTTATATTGAGGATTTAGATAAAAAATAATTAAAATATAAATTTTTAGAGATTAAAATAATATTTTTATTGTTTTTAATTTAAAAAATTTTAAAAATTAAAAATTAAAAAAGCGAGAGAGAGAGAGAGAGAGAGAGAGAGAGAGAGAGAACCGAAACCTCTATCTGCGCTTTGCTACGCCCTCGGAAGTCGGAATGTCTCCTAAGCCAAATATAAAGTTCACGTAATGGCACAATTTGTCCGGACAATTTTCGTCGCTAAGTAATTGATATGTGGGAATGCTTTGTGTCATAAATTGTCTGTTTTAGCCTCTGTTATTGTTATTTACAAAGAAAGTGAATTTGGTGAACCCAATATGTCTCAATTTGTCTACGTAGGTTTTAACCACTTTAATTAGTACTTTCGGATTTTTTATTTTAAATCATTAGAGTGCTTAATAAGGCATAGAATCAGCCCAAATTCAATGGGCCTACATCATGCTAGTTTTTGTTTGAAAAAGTGGATAGAATATGAGAAGGCCCAATCAGCTATTTTTAAGGAGAGGGCTATTCAAATCCGAATGGGAAAAAAAATTTGACGTAAATATTTAAATATTTTTTATTTTATTTCGTTAAATTAAATTAAATTATAATTATTTTATTTATTACAGTTTTATTTTTTTCTCACATAATAATTTTTTTATTAATATTTTATTTTATTTCAGCAAATAAAATATATTGATATAGTTAGTCATCACGTATTTATTTATTTTTTTAAATATATTTTTAAAAATATATGCTATTCGATTAATCTACTTTTAAAATAACAAAAATTCACTCACGATGAGATAATTTTTTATATATATATATATATTATTTTATAAACTCCAGTGATAAGTCAAATAAGTTGGCGAATAATTGAAGTAAATTCTATGAAGTCATAAGACAATTTAATTTATTAGGTAAGAATCACAAACTTAAATAAATAGTTATAATTTGCATACACAGTGCTAAGATTTGGGTACTTCGACTCATCTATAGTAATTGACTCAACTAAAAAAAATAAATGAAAAATAATTAATATTTAATAAATATCTATAATTTAAAATTCTAATAAAAATTAAAATAAAAAAAATCATAATTTTCCTTTTTTAGAAATAAGGCACGCTTACTAGGAGTCAGGTTTGTAATTCTTAACTTCAAACCCTTACCAACAAAATTAAGTTAGCCAAAATCCAAATATTCAATTAATGAAGAACTAATTAAGATGGAATTATTTGAAGGGTAGATTTGACAATATTGAATTTACATGAATACGTTTTAAGGGACCGTGTCAATGCTGCTTTCGTAGAAAGAAACTCCTTTTTCTTTACCAACCCCACCAGCATCAAAACCTAAGCCCCACCAATTATCTAACAACGACGGCCCATTTTTCATTTTCTGACCAAAATACCCTCAAGCACAGGTTTTCCAAATTTGAAAATAAAAATCAAACTCACACAATGAACACTGCATAAAACGTATGAACTTCAAAATTTTCTCCGCTTACTCTCATAAAGATCTCCGAAGTTAGGATTACACGAAAGAAAATGATCTTCTTGATCATATCATTGTTGCAGAAAAGAAAGAAAAATAAAAGGAAAACTGACAAAATTTTTGTAATGTAATTAAATACGACGACTCTTATGAAATTTAGTTTCTTACTCTTTTATAGTATTAATCTTGGAACCCAGTTTTCTCGAAAATTGCATTTCTGACCCTCCTTAGATCTCTTCCTTTCAAGGTCCTTCCAATCCCTTCATGAACTGAGAACGATGCGATCCTTGTCCTCGCGAGAAACTCGTGAGGTGGAATCCTAACCCCTCCTTCCAACCAATCATCTCCTTCCACGTCGTCATCGTTGCTCTCCGATCTCCTCCGACTAACCCTGTATTCTTCCCTCAATATCTTCGACCAGTCCGGTATGTTGACCGGCAGCGACGCCGGTGTCCCTCCCACTCGCGAGTCCCCTCCGCCGCCGCGCTTCGTCGACAGCTTTTTCGTCACTCGACTGGTACGAAACTCCGGCGAGTCAGAGCGAGCCGAGACCGCGTTGTTATAAATATCTGCCTCGTCAAACTCGAATGCCGACGAGTCACGACGACTCAACGTTGCTTGCATTTGTTGATCGCTCAACAAAAATCGGTAGTTCGCTCTCGAGTGATAGCTTTTTCCGCTCGCCATCAAAATTTTTTTTTTCTTCAGTATTCCCTTTTCTTCCTCTTTCTCTTATTTTGTTTCCGAGTTTTCCGATCATTTCGATCTTCTTTTAAAAAGGTCAGTTTCCTTAGTGCATAAGTTGATTCGTACAATTTAAAAAATTAAATTCAGAAATAATAGTAGTACCACAACTCAAGAAAATTACAGAAACGCCCCAAGATTTTCAAAGGAAACGCCGCGCAGGCGCGTAGTGTTAGTCTTAGTCCTTCGTCATTTTCAATGTATTTGTTATTACCATTCACACGAGGAATCCACTGAAAATTAAAATAATAATTTTTTAACCTTATCTCTTTATTAAGATAAATTTTATATTTTATAATATTTAAATAAATTTTTAATCATTATTTTACATATAAACTAATTTTAATATTTAATTTGTACTATAAAAATTTAAACAAATTTAATATTTTATTTAAAATAAACATTTTTTCATAAATATAAAAACTTATTTTAAAAAAATGAAATAATTCAAAGTTTCGGTTAATAGTTGCCAATATCTTTAATTAAAAATAATCTAATTACCATTTCAATATGTTTGTATTAATATATTATTCTTACTGAATTAAAAAATAATATAATATAACTTAAATGTTATGAATTCTTATAATATAACTTGCATAAATTGGGCCAAAATTAGCTTATTTAGACATGCTTATTATCTAAGCCTAATTCAGCTTAGAGTCAAAAGGCTTATAAAAAATCCTTGCTATTTATTTTCTACTCTTTGCACTCTTCCATTTCTCGGAACCCTGGCTGCCCCTTTCTCTTCAATCAAAGACTGTCGATCCGGGGTTAGTGAGGTCCACGACTCTCGATCCTGCACGACCTGCTGGAAGCACACCACCATCATAAACATACACGCAGTGTTACCAAAGGTTCTCGAAATCCTTGATGCTCACACTGCTACGCTGCCCACTTAAGTTAGCACTTGTTAGCGCCAGTGCACCTCCTGCAACGCGGGCAATAACCCTAATGAAGTCAGAATCCGGCACTCGCACTCCTATACCATCTAATCCTGGGTTCAGGAACTTCTGGAGGATGCTACATTCACCTGAAAATATTCACATAAATCATAATTATATTTTAGCCACAAAGATCTTATCCATGACTGCAACAACTATAAATAATTCCTTTTTTCCTTGGTGAAAACATGAACAAATCACGAACTTCGCCCTAGTATAATGGTAACAGATCCGGGCAGGAGAGAATTGAGCAAGCCATGAGATCAATGGTCTGTGACAGCAAAGTGATTTATATCCAGCACATCCCCGAGACAGAACGCAAGAGGACTCGTATGCTTGGGGCCTTTGATCTCGTAAAGCAAATTTACTGCTTCGGAAGAACTGCACGTGTAGTTCCAAAAGAAATTATAAATCTCTAGATGAAGCAAAACTGACGTTTGCTGATATCTAAGGCCGGAGTAATTATTCCGAAATCATGCAATATGACAACCAAGGGAATTCTCAATGGAAATTCTAGAATAACCTTTTAACGGTTATATTCATGCTCATACCAGGAAATCATTGAACAATGCTTTCTCATATGACAGTTTCATCGAGAACAATTCTCGAAGAACGTTTAGATAAATTCCAGTAACTCTAGAGAACAATATGAGCTCTAAAATATTAACTTCTCCCTTCTCAAATGAGTAAGTTTTCACCAAGCAACAGCCGGAATTCTTGATTCATAAAACCGGATATTCTTATTTGCATATTTTTGACGTATGTTGCTTTTAATTCTTTATTTTTTTTAAGTACTCGATTCCGACACATATTAAAATATAAGTATAAGAATATGACTCTCTAAGTATCATTCCCAAATACACGGGAAGTACTAAAAGAAATGGGCATACCCGTGTAAGTGCTCACATTCAAGTTCGGGGTAATATAATTTTCAACATCTAACAAACAAAGAAATTAAGGAAATTAGATAAAGCAGAAAGATTACCAAGCATCACAAGCAAATCCGTAAACTGTATCCGTGAGCACTGCAATAACTTTCCCAGCTTTGACAGCTTCAAAAGCTTCAGCAGCATAGAATTCTGTTGCAGAGTTAACCAAACACAAACTGTTTTCAAAACCTACCACGCGTTTTTCCATATTCAAAGCCATTTTCTTCAAAAAAACCGCTAGGAAATCTCCTCTTCTTCTGATGCAAAAAATGGCAGAAGGTCCAACTTGGGCAGCCCTAAAAACATTTCATCAAACATTTTCAATATGCCTTTTTTAAGCTTAAAATGAAACAGCAAAATGGACAAATCATCATTTTTCAGTACCCATTAATGGTGCTATTCAAAGAAATCTCCTAATTGAAAAGGTTCATAATTTTGACTGGAAATGTGTCCTTTCTCTGGGTTTCGATTTTTCTTTTGTAAGTGCAAGAAGTGTTCAGTTCAGTTCTGTTCTGTTATCCATGTCTGGAGTTTATGCCTGACCGTTTACAAGTTTACTGTTCAGGATTGGGCCTTTAAACAAGATTTTAAATAAATTCATATGTTCATCTTAGTTTAAATAGTTATTTAATGGTAAAATATATTTTTATTTAAATTTAATTATAAATATATAAATATTAATATAAAAATAATTTTTAATATTTTAAATAATAAATTAAATAATAAATTAATTTAAATTTAAATAAATAATTTTAAAAAATATAATTCATAATCCGTGCTGTAAATTTATCTTAATCAAAGGAAAATGAAAATGCACTTTTCACGTGATTAAAATGGCTTGAAAGTCAAAACTGCAAAAACTAGGTAAGTAATCCAAACAAATTTAATGGAAGCATGGCATGAAGCTTATTCGGGTTAGATTTAGTAAATTATATATTTATGTCATATTTATATAATTTATTAGTTTATAATTATGTTTAAAATTTTTTATATTTATTTAAATTTTATACGTTAATAATTTATATTATATAAATTTTAAAAATATAATTTTATAATATTTTAATTATTTTATATGTATTATATTTATATAATCACGTTTAAAATTATTAGATCCGATTTCAAAATTTGAGGCTTTTTTTAATATGTTCATGTTGTAATTTCCTTAGAAAAAAAGAAAATAATTAGCTCACCAAGGTGTTTTGAGATCATAGTTTACTCAATACGTAAAAGAAGAAAAACAAAATGTACTATAAACAAGTGATTTAAAGAAATAACAAGCGAAAATTTTATTTATTTATTTATTAATTTTCTAAAAAGATGTTGGCTTGCTTGACATGGAAGAATTCTTTTATGCTTTGGACTTTGGAGGACTATATGGATATATTTTCCGGCGCCAACTGAAAGCCCAGTATAACGCCGGAAAATTGATTTGAGAAATCGAGAGACCGGTCTCAAGTTGCTTTCAAAGCTTAAGAAAATAGACATGGACCGCCTCTCAAATGCGGTTTCAGTGCTGGAGATTGATGGCGAGGACCATCTTCCCCCATCCGCCTCTTCTTCCGCTTCCCAAACTTTAGGTCCGTCAACGCACTCCTGTCATTCAATGACCCAGTTACTGCCTTTGGGTTAGGGTTTAATTAAACACTGTCAAAAGAAATTTTTTTTTGTTTTATTTCTTTCTATCATTTGAACTTCGGGTTTCACTATTATTTACTCAAATGTTTATTGATTCTATGGAAGCTTTTTGTTTTAGTATCTAATTTTAGGGATTTTTGTTAAAAACAATTTTGTGATTGAACGACTCATAATTTTGAAGTGTTGCAATATTGAAATTTGAGAAAAGGTGAGGGCAAAAGCAATGGAAGGGGCTCAATTGATGAGGTGATCGTCACGGAAGAGAAACGGAGTGAACTGAATTCATCATTGCTTTCAGATAACTTCAAGTTACCTCTTGTGTGGATTGACATGGAAATGACTGGTAAAGCATATAACAAAGGCTTCTTTATAAACAATTCAGTCACTCTAATGGTGATTATGAAAACTTAAAAAAAAATTGTATGCATTAATTTCATGTTTGTTTACATTTGTTGCTATGCAGGTTTAGATATTGAGGTTGATAGAATCTTGGAGATAGCTTGTATAATTACGGATGGCAGTCTCACCAAATCATTGGAGGTATTTATTTATTTTTCTTTCTTGTTTTTGTCATCCTTGATTTAGTTTAAGAAACACATATCTTCTTAAAATACAGCACTGTTTTTGAAGAAAGTACCTAGCAATTCGTGTATTCGTATCAAATTTTTGTATTTTGCCGTATCATAATCGTATTTAAGATATTTTATATTTTATATAAACTTTTATATAGTAATAATTTGTATTATATAGGTTTTGAGACATGTATTCGTATCGCGTCTTGCCATGTTGTAAGTACTTTATCTGTTTCGTATTTGTATTATCATGTCGAATATTGCCACTGCCAGACGTTGTCAAAAAAAGTTTCAGTTTTTAATGTTATTTTCACCTAATAATGCACATGGATTTTGTTGAAGTAAAAGACATCATTTGCAGATGTGGGATTCCACCATTCCTAAGTTCTAATATTTTATCTTTCAGGGTCCTGATCTGGTTATTCATCAATCTAAGGAATGTTTAGATGGAATGGGGGAATGGTGTCAAAATCATCATGCAGCTAGTGGTATGTAGCAAGATAAATTGTGTTTCTGTTGTGGAAATTTCCATTTTTTGCAGCATCTTTCCGCCTTTCGCTTGAATGATACATTAGGAACCATGAGTAACAACCTTAAAATTATTCTAGGATTGACTAAGAAGGTGCTCGAAAGTACAGTTAGCGAAAGAGAAGCCGAAAAACAGGTCGGTAAGAATATCATCAAGTGGTATAGGTTAGGAAATTTGTTCAGTAAGAATCTCACTAAAGCTTTTTAATTATATGTTATAAATTCTAGTCGGATACAATTTTATCTTTTCTTTTTCCCTTCAAAATTTGCGGTTATGTTTTCTGATAGTGCAGGTCATTGAATTTGTGAAGAGAAATGTTGGTTCATACACACCTCATTTAGCTGGAAATTCTGTTTACATGGATTTTCTTTTTCTAAAGGTAATAAGTCAAAGCCATACATACATGCTTTCTGTTCTGCTTCTTTAACCTGATCATACGGAGTTGGGTTTAGGGTTGCTTATATGATAAGTTGGCCATGAGATAAATCTATAAAATAGCAAAGGGTCGGATATTATTAACCACTTTATGCTATATTACTTGGATTTGGAGGTGTTGGTTACGCGTATGTATCCGAAACAAGTATACTCAATTCTTTCTAAGTTTATATATATATATATATATATATATGGAGAATCCTATCCTAATACTCATATCCGAATATGTGCTGGATATGAGTGTCAAGCATGTGTACATTGGGGAAAATGAAGAGTCGAAACGACATACGTTTCATGTTCCAGAGCTTTTCGATAGGGTATGTGATATTTGGTTTCTTGCATAACCTTTGTCCTTCCGAAATATCTGCACTGTCTGATCTTCTAACTGGCCTCCATTTATTTTTTATTTTTTCAGAAATATATGCCAGAATTGGCTAGTCTTTTCTCTCATGTAGTCGTTGACGTGAGCAGTATTAGGGCTCTTTGCATCCGCTGGTATCCTAAAGGTAAATGGATTTTGAAAGTTACAAGTAAAAAAAATTTCACGGAATTATTAGATGAATCGTTCCTCAATTTACTACGCGAAGTTTGTGTCAAGCCTTACCATGCTTGCATTTGCATGAGCATGCACACAAACATGATAATAATAATGGTGTATCCTATCTGTTCTCGCTGAAGTATATGCTAATCTCATCACATGTCAGACAACCATTGCTCATGCAGAACAAAAGAAAGCCCCTCCGAAAGAGAAGAAACACAGAGCCATGGATGATATCAGAGAGAGCATATTAGAACTCAAGTACTTCAAGGAGACAATATTTAAAGCAAAGTCCAAGAAGTTAATGCCCTAATAGCTTTTGGGGACAAATTCATACAAATGGTTAAATGCTACTCTTTCTTGAGAACAAATAGGTCACTGAACTAGTTGTCTGT
The DNA here is from genome assembly GCA_038382025.1 of Adansonia gregorii. Classification (NCBI taxonomy): domain Eukaryota; kingdom Viridiplantae; phylum Streptophyta; class Magnoliopsida; order Malvales; family Malvaceae; genus Adansonia; species Adansonia gregorii. The sequence continues at coordinate 16,723,352 of JBBYHO010000006.1, read as the reverse complement.
AATTTTGGCCCGTGAATTCTCAATATGCAGGATTAAAGCAATGATTTCTTGCTTGATATTATGTGTGGAGCTTGAGAATGAACCAAAAAAAAACCACACTTATATTATTGCTTATATTATCTCAAATTTTTATTTCTTTTTAAGTACTTGTGTTCAACACTCATATTCAATCCACATTCAAAAATGGATATCAAGATACAAACTTATAAAAATCTTTTGAATAAATTAAAAAACTTTTAAAAAACTAAACGTATCTATATTAAATACATACTTGAATTAAGTCTCTGAGTCTGAGCAATGTAGTATTATTGCAGTCCGTGGGAAAATATTGAGTACTGTAGTATTATTGCATTCCATGGGAAAAATATTAACCATTGATATAATTTAACCCTTTTTTTCTTTGTAACTTAAAGGGTGGAAATTAAGCTAATCAGCACCAATTCCGCAGTCTTTTCAGCCTAAAAAACAGAGCCTAACTTATAAACATGGCGGTTTTAGGAAACTGTTGAAACACCAACATATATAATCATAACTGTACAGAACAAACAAACCCTTGAATGATTTCCCAAAGCAGCTCCATCAACAAGCCAAAGGGATAGCCTAACATTCTCGGCAACTACAAAACTCATAACTTCGGAAAACACGTGTCAGAAAGAGGCAGAACTTGTTCTTCTAAGCTGATACTTGGGTTCAGAAGGTTCACACTGAAATTTTATCTCAAATTCCTGCAAGAATGTTGAAAAGAATATATAGTCAGATAGAACAAGCTCTGAAAAGTAAAACCATTCAACGTATAGCTTCAGTTATGGCACTTCTTGTGCAAGCAATGTAATGCAAATATATATATATATATTTGCATTACCAGACTTGAACCGATGCAATGAGGATGAACGGTCAGTTTTTTGAAATTTTATTCATCAACCCTTTCATAAGTGATAAATTCATTGCGATCAGCTATTCCATAGTCTTGAATTTGATCCAAATATGTAAAGTTTTACAAACTAAGGTCTCAAACATAATTGGACTAGGGGGAGACCCCATATTAAATCGGCACACTGTCATGGCTTAGGCACCATTGCAAGCTTTCCTATCAGCAAATATCAAACAGAACACAAGGGATAGCATTTTACTTATTACTACTACCAAAACCAGCAGAAGGCCGCATCTTAGAAAGTATCTTAAATGATTCTAAAGGACAAGGTGCTTATATTAACATTATGACCCTAAATCTTTTATAATTTATCATGAAGAGCAGTCTATTGAGGTTGATTGGACTAAACTCAAAACCAAGTAATTTGGCAGTCTCCATCAACATCCCTAATTATGTCAGAGACCAGTATTTCAAATTGCTGGTAGGATAGGAACGATGAATGATAGCACATTATTAGAAAACTTCTATGAAGTCAACCTTTACTTCTTTCCAGTCTCCAACATCTATGGGTAAATGATTTTGAATAGGCTGTCTATTTTGATTTTCATTATGTACAAAACCCTGGTGCTTTATTAACATCATGAAGCTTTTAGTGCTATTAACCAAATCATTATTCATTAATACAAACTCTGAAAAGAAGTAAACAACATGAAACGCACAAATTAAAGTCTCTGAAAAACAACTTTTGGGTGTGGATGTTAAGCCAGACAGAAATGAGGACAAAGATTCTACCCTCTCTCTTTTGAGCTTTAGATTATCCTCTTCCAATCTTGAGACCTTGCTCACCAGCTCATTATGGTAAGCCTGTGCAAAACCACCAGGGCTGCATATAATTAAAAAATAGTTTAGAAATATCAAATAGCCGAAAAATTGTTGAACGCTTGCCTGCTTTCTGGCTCGTGAACGTGCAGCAGATTCCCTGTTCTTGATCTTTCTCTTTAACCTCCGCTCAATGCTTTTCTCAATTGCATCTTGAGTATCTCTTTTACGCCCAGTCATAGGAGTGTCTGATAATGTGCCAATTGATGGGGTAGGCGACAATCCGATCTGCACTTGAAAATTTTGTGGGGTACTATCCAATTCCATAGTAGGAGCTAACGATGTTTCAGCGACAAAAAGCCCCGCTTGTACCAAAAAATCCTCCAATGTGGTTTCACCAAGTGTTGGTTCTCTTTTGCGACCCCGCATCTCCTCACCATACCTCTTCTTCTGACCTTGTTGTATCTCATTCCATACTTGATCAACCGTCTTCCCACTAAGGGCTCTAGCCAAGGTTAGGCTCGCTTGACGTTGGAGGGAAGATGAAGATGATGAGGTACTTTCGGCATCCATCACCAAGGATGGATTTGATTCAGTACTCCATACATTATTAAGAAGCTCATCAAGGTTCATGCTACCCAGCGGCTTACCCAAGTTCCCTAACTGGTTTTCGACTTCGTTAAGAGTAAGACTATACCATGAATTCTGCCTCACCAATGGAGATGACTGCAAAAGAGACTGCTGGCCATTGCTTTGGGATCCCATTGTTTGAATCACCATTCAGAACAACTCTCAACCTCAAAACCCTAGCAACCCAAACTGCCAAACCCAAAATCAACCATAAAATTACTATAAACCATACTAATCATTCCACTAACAACAAAAGCGATTCTTTCTTTTTCCCATTTAAGCAGCAAAATTCAAATGTAATTTATTTCATCTCCTAATAAAGCCCCCCTCCCCCCCCCCCAAAAAAAACACTTTTCTAAACTAAAAGTGAAAATCCAACACTACCTAAACTTGTTTACAAACAAGATCCCTAAAAACCCTAAAATAGAATGAT
>JBBYHO010000006.1:16706395-16719409 GCA_038382025.1 Adansonia gregorii | reverse complement strand
AAACATTTTAAACTTCAACCAAACCTAATTAAAAATAAGTTTAAATCGTTAACTTGATCCATCAACATTTATATAGTCGAGGCTAACGCTTTTAAGAAGAAAAATGAGGGTCGCCATCATTTGTCCGAGATTCTCCACCTTCACGATCGTTAGACCCAAAGAAAAAGCCCAAGTAAGCAACCACAGTGAGGCCTAGTTCCAAGCACTGGAAGTACACCTAACGAGGTCTGTTTATCGTTTGAGTGATTTTAATCTAAAAAATATATCAAATTTAAATTTAAATTTAAATTTCATATAATCTGATAGGTTCATTTAAGTTTAAATTATTCTTATTTATTAAAAAATATTAATAAAATATTTTTAATTAATATTTATATATTTTATAATTAAATTTAAATAAAATATATTATTTTAATATAAATAATTATTTCAAATCAAACCAACAAAAAAATATATATAAATTCAGATCGGCCCCCTCGGGTAGATAGGTCTACTAATGCGTGACCAAAGATACAGTCTGCACCTTTCAAGTTCCTGAAGCTTCCAGCATAATCACATATAAGTATAAACAGCTACAGTGACTGTGAATTAATCCGTGATAAGTAATTAAAACGTTTTTACAATTTTTCCCGCATCAACTTCCCTTTGAAGTGTGGTGACTTGTTAGACATAAATTTTCCGACAATCAAATCAGTCATGTTCAAAGGTTTTTTTTTTTTTTTAATCTCTTTTATATAGTCGTTGGCACCAAATGGAATTTAAAAATATATGTATATAGTATTAAATTTAATAATTTATTTTTTATGTTATATTAATATATTTTATTATATTATAATTATATTTAATATATTTTTTATTTATTAAATTTTAATAAATTAATAATATATTATATAAATTTTGAGATACGTATTCAAATAATATAATATTTTAATTACTTTATATTATCATATTTTTATAATTATATTTAATATTATAAAATTTAAAAAAACGGTTAAAACTGCTTTTTAAATACTTAATGAAAATATATTTTAAAAATAAATAAATAATTATATTTGAAAAAAATAAATATAAAAATGTAATTTTAAAAGTGATTAGTTTTTTTATAAGGTAAAAATTGTTTCTTTTTAGTTAATGTTTTTAGAAGTAAATTGATAATTTTTTTGTAAAAGATATTATACAAAATATTAAAACAATAAAAAAAATATTTATTTTTTATTTTATAATTGAGACATGTTAACATATGCTTAGTGGCATTGGTTAAATTGATAATACATGGAAAAAAAAGTATTATTAATATATTATTTTTTAAAATCAATAAAAGAAATATATTAAATATAAAATTTTTTTTCTTAAAATAAAAATTAAATAATCTTTAATCAATATCTATACATACCATTCAAATGGATCATATATAATTTTATTTAATTTTATTATATTTTTACCGATTAAATTGGATTAGATTAACGTCACCATTTTAAAATTTGCCCAATAACTTAAATATAATTGGACACCCTAAATCATTTTCACAATTTTTTTAAGTACTTTTTCAAAACCTCATAATTTTTCAAAATGTGCCAAATTTCGGCACAATAAATTAGCATTTTTATGTATAAATCAGTGAATATTGATCGGAGTAATACTGATTTGTCACCAAAAATAACGACATGTTACCAAATTTTATATTCTTTTCTTTTTTTGTTGCACTAATCTTGTATTGAACATCTTAAAGGTATACTTTCCATATTAATTCAAGTATTATTTCAATTTTTTTGGGATAAAAATAAACTCTTCCTTGATAAAAAATGTCTAGAATTTTTTTTAAATCATCCTCATAATTGAAGTATTGTTTATAATAAATAATTTAAGTTGTTCCAATTAGTTATAAAAACCTGAAAAATATTATTGAAGAAGGAATTTTTTTAAAGGAAAAGTTTAACGGGTGCGACATTTATTAAGGTTTTCAAAGCGGTTAATTTGATATAAAAATATTTTTTAAAAAATAAAATTTTGAGCGGTTAAAGGTATCTGTTAATTAAATTATTTTAAATTTTTTTAAAAAAATTGTTAAATTAAATCAATCTAAATTGATGAAATTAGATTAGAATTTTATATAATATAAAACTTATTTTTAAAAAAATTAAAAAATTATACATTAATTGTATTTTTTTTTTTCAAAATCAAAGTGAATTGAATAGTTATTATCCTTTAAAAATAGATGTGCTAAAATGAATTTGAATTTGAAAATCCTCTTAAAAATACTCAAATTTAAACCCGAACCAAACTCGATTTGATAAAAAAGTTAATGACTCAAACTTGAGAAAATTTAAACTCAAAATGACTTGAACCTGAATGCAAAGGAACCCAAATCTAAATTTAACACTAAAAATAAATATGATAAAATTATAATTAAATAATTTTTATAAAGTAAAAACTTTAATTATTAATTTTATTTTAATATTCTTTTAATAATTTAATTAAATATTAAAAAATTAATTTATATTTTATATATGATTTAAACCTGCTCATGGGTCGGGTCAAGCAGTGGCTTAAATTTTTTTAAAATTTTAAGTTTGGACCCTTATGTAGTGTGTCAAAACCTACATGTTTAAGCTAAAATTACTATTTAACACATTAAAAAATATTTTTATTAATATTTATATATTTTATAATTAAATTTAAATAAAATATATGATATTTTAATTTAAAATCATTGTTCTGAGTAAGAATTAGCTAGTCTAAAATAAAAATATAAGAATCCGAGCCTAAGTCTAATTGGGTCAGGTGAATAGCTCAACCTCTGAGCGATTATATAAATGATAAAATAATAATTTATTAAAAAATAAATTATATAACGAGCTTTGAAAGTATTATCAATAAAATACACCATCCATTTATCATTTTTTTAATTTAATTAGTTAAACTCATTAAATATTGAGAGTTTATAAATATTAGTTGTAAAATTTTAAATACTTTTTTGAATATTATTATTATTATAATTTTAAGTAATGATAATTAGAATCTAATAATAGTATAACAAAATAATAAGATAAATTAAAAAAATATGAAAGTCATAATAGATAATACCATATCAAAAATGGAAAAAAATCATATATTAGACTAACAACTAAACTTACATATGTGACAGATAGCTCGCCCAACTCAATAAGCCTGGCATGATCAGGTTCGGATCTCAGATTTTAAGTTTCAGATAGGCTTAACCCAAAAGAATATATTTTTAAAATAAAATAATATATTTTTATTTAAATTTAATTATAAAAGTATATAAATATCAATATAAAAATAATTTTTGAATATTATGAACAGTAATTTATGCTTAAATGAGCGGATCAGGCTAAATTTAACCCTTAGCTTATGATTCAAAATTTTTTTTCATGCTGTGACTAAATTATGAAACCGAATTAAGATTTTTTGAAACATGACTGAGCTAAATTTAAAATTAAACTTAAAAATACGTAAAAATAATTATATTTAATATAAAATAAAAATATTACAAAATATAATAAAGCACAAACTTAAATTTAAACTCAAAAAAAATCTAACTACAAATAAATTTAAATAAAAAAATTTAAATTTAAAATAATATAACCTAAATCTATTTAAAAACATCATTTTCGTAAATTTATCTGAATTTATTCAATTATCGTCTCCATATAAAAGCGATCATCCTCGTAATTAGAGAATCATATTTAAATAAATAATAATTTTAGTTGTTCTAATTAATTATGTGAACATCATAATTTATTATAAACATGATAAGAAGAAGCAAAAATTGAAAAAAAAAAAAAAAAGTGGAAACTCCTTTAATAATGGAAGAAAACATTGCATGAAGACCAGCAAAATTTAATGCATTCCCATAACCCAAGGCGTACACGGTCCCCACTCTGCAATTGTTTTTTGTCCTAAATCATTAAAAGAAAAAACGTCTATTCCAAGAATCAGATTGCATTAATCTGCACTTCATTTACTTTATTTATAGCAAATTTTTTAATTAAAATTGATACTTTCCATTGTTTCTCACTATTTAATCCAAGTTCCTGTTCCCTAAACTTTGATTATATTACGTACTTTTTTTAGATTGTTTTTTTTATTAGCAAATCCCCAATTCCTCCACTTTCTTTCGATTTATCCTTTCAAAATCACCAACAGGGAGGCAAAGCAGCCACCCTCCTTCTTCCCCTCTCTTCAATAACTCTCTCTCTCTCTCTCTCTCTCTCTCTCTCTATTTGTTTATCTTCTCTGCTCATAAAGTCTTCTAGGTGTTGCCTAATTGACTTGTTTGAGCTTTGTGAAGTAGGCGAAAATCTGGGTTTTTTTTTTTCTATTGTTGTTGTTTTTTTGGGGGGTAAGTCTTTTTGGATTTGGTTTTGAGTGGATCTATGTTGCTTACTTGATTTTAGTAGTTTCTTTGGGTTTTTCTACTCCTTTTTTTTATATATATTTTTTATTGATTCATTAAATTGAAGTTTTGATAATCTTTTTTGGGTTCTTCTGCGGATTTTCCGAGTTGGGTTTTCATTATTGATTGATCAAGTTGAGTTTTCGATTGTCTTTTGTTTTTTTTTTTTTTTTTTGCTATTTTCCTGATTTGGATTTTATTATTAATGGTTAATAAAGTTGATGTTTTTATGCCCAAAATAAAATTATGGTTTAGATTGGCTAGTGTAGGGCTTTGCTGCATGTTTTATTATTTTATGGACTATTGATTAAAAAAATTGGAAGCTCTGATTATCTATTTGGGTACTTTTCTCAATTGGGTTTTGATTTTCATTTCTGTTTTCTAGTTTTCTATCATGGTTTTGAATAATTAATTGATAAAGTTGAGACCCTGTTTGTATCAGATCCAATCAATTTGAGCTTAGTCCTATATTTTCTGTTTCTTCGTCTTTAATATTTTCTTTTACTTGATCGTTTGGAGATCTGATTTCTCTCTTATATATGGAGATGATCAGTTGATATTACTTGCAGTCTAGTTTGATCTGTTCGATTTTCTTTAACTTTTTGGCTAAAATCTATGTTTTTGGATTAGTTAATAATATCTGTGTTCCTAGCTTGTTGGGAATTCAAAATCTTTTATGTTTACGCTTTTGGGGGGGTTTTTTACTGAGCTGAATTGTCTGGTAAATTGTTGGAGCCATGTCTTTGATTTATGTCTTGAACGTTTACATGCCGTGTTTGGATGCTGAGAAATTTTATTGACATTTCAGGGTTATTGGGGATTTGAAGTTATAACGGTACTAACAGATAGTTGGAGGTCGAAGCTTGTTGGCTGATTTGGAGATTCCTCTAGTTTCGGGCTTGCTTGGAGTCCTGTCTTGGAATAATGATGATGTTTGATGAGATGGGGATTTGTGGGGATATGGATTTCTTCAGTGCTCCCCTTGCCGAAAAAGATGTGGCGGCCCCGCAGATTGAACCGGAAGCAAAAGTGGAGGATGATTATACCGATGAAGAGATTGATGTGGATGAACTTGAAAGAAGGATGTGGAGGGACAAAATGCGTCTCAAACGGCTTAAAGACCAGAATAAGGGCAAGGAGGGGAGCGATGCTGCCAAGCAGCGCCAGTCGCAAGAGCAGGCGAGGAGAAAGAAGATGTCGAGGGCGCAGGATGGAATATTGAAATACATGTTAAAGATGATGGAAGTGTGTAAGGCTCAAGGTTTTGTTTATGGGATTATTCCTGAAAGGGGAAAGCCGGTAACTGGGGCTTCCGACAATCTTCGAGAATGGTGGAAGGATAAGGTCAGGTTTGATCGTAATGGTCCTGCTGCTATTGCAAAGTACCAGGCAGAAAATTCGATTCCTGGCAAGAATGACGGCTGTAACTCAATTGGCCCAACTCTGAACACCTTGCAAGAACTTCAAGATACGACTCTTGGTTCTCTTTTGTCCGCACTGATGCAACACTGCGATCCTCCGCAGAGGCGATTTCCTTTAGAGAAAGGCGTCCCTCCGCCGTGGTGGCCTACTGGAAACGAGGAATGGTGGCCACAACTGGGATTGCCAAAAGATCAAGGCCCTCCTCCTTATAAGAAACCTCATGACTTGAAGAAGGCTTGGAAAGTGGGGGTTCTTACGGCAGTGATCAAGCATATGTTACCTAATATTGCCAAGATTCGCAAGCTTGTAAGGCAGTCTAAATGCTTGCAGGACAAGATGACAGCAAAAGAAAGTGCAACTTGGCTCGCTATCATTAACCAGGAGGAGGCCTTGGCTCGAGAGCTTTACCCCGATTCCTGCCCTCCTTTGCCCTCAAGTGGAGGAATTGGGTCTTTGGTTATAAACGATTGCAGCGAGTATGATGTTGAAGGGGCTGAAGATGAGCCAAACTTCGATGTGCAAGAGTGCAAACACGGGAATCTGAATTCGTTGAATTTGGGCATGGATGGGATGAGGGCTGTCCAACAACCACCTCATCCTATTAAGGGAGAAGTTATTAATTTGGATTTTATCCGAAAGAGGAAACCGTCAAACGAATTAAACACGGAACAGAAGATCTACACTTGTGAGTTCCACCAGTGTCCTTATAGTGAAGTTCGCCTGGGTTTCCATGACAGGACTGCAAGGGACAATCATCAATTAACTTGTCCTCATAAAAACTCCATCGCAGAGTTTGGTGGTTTGAATTTTAATGTGAATGAAGTGAAACCGGTCATTTTCCCTCAACCATTTGCGCAATCCAAGCCAGCAGCACCATCAATTAATTCTGTCCCAACATCGTTTGATCTATCAGGACTGGGAGTTCCTGAAGATGGGCAGAAAATGATCAGTGAGCTCATGTCGATATACGAGAACAACGTTCAAGGCAACAAGAACATGAATCCTGGTAAAAATCTAGTAACAGAAGGTCAAAATCTTCTGCAGCCAAAAATCCAACAACAACAGGATGAATTCTTTCGTGGTCAAGGATTCTCAATGGAGGGAAACTTCTTTGAGGAGTCCAGCATGCCCCATAATCATCAGATGTTTCCACAAGGCGAAGGCCAATTTGACCGGTTTAAGGGCTTGAATTCTCCGTTCGAGACCAACTACAACTACAAGAACAACAACATCAATCTGATGTTTGGTTCTCCATTCAATTTGGCTTCTTTCGATTACAACGAAGATCTACAAGCAGTCGGAATCGGTACCATGCCAAAACAGGATGTTCCAATCTGGTTCCAGTAACAATGTCAAGGCCAGAACACTTGCACAGGGAGAGAGATCTACCTTACTCCCCTTGGTATTACCTAAGGCCTGGCCACACATGAACTAGCTAAAAACTGTACTTTTTACTTCGTATTTTTCGTCCTGTCGGTAGCTCTCTAAGTTAGCAAGTTAAGCACGGAAAGTCCTATAATCCTGCTGCTGATTTACATAGAATGTGACTGTCTGATAAATAAGTTAGCTTGCATCATTTTCACTTTTTTGTTTTGTAACTTTTAATCAGTTTCGACCATTATCATGTTTGGTGTAGGAATATCTCTTTATGAATGTTCTGTCTTGTAATGGATACGTAGTGGCAGAGTCTGTTGGTATGGGAAGCTCTTGTTTTGTTTCTTTTTTTTCAAATGAAATCTTTGTAGTTTAAGCCCATGTGAAGCTTAGCCCCCACAGTTGTTAATGGTGGAAGGTGACAAAGTTTGACTGGGTTATCTTTATCAATGGAAGGTGATGGAAACTGCTCTGTTTTTGTGTGTGTGTGGTGGGCTATTTCATGGACGTCTGCGCTCTCCAATGTTCTTCCAGCTGTCTCTTGGAGTTTTCAAAAGTTTGGATCGTATCATTTTCATGGACCCGGACAAAAAAATCCAAAAATTTTAAATATAAGAATCGTAGATGTTAAAACATGAAATGAATACGTTTAAGAAGGATTGCCCATGTTTAAAAATAGGTTTCTTTGGCTGGTCGGAGATTGATTTAATCTAAATTTAGGTTAATAAATAAATAATTTTCTAATTATAACCTGAAACCGTGGTCTGCTCTGGCGATGCCTAACAGTACATGCGAGGTTTTATCTGCAAAATTCGTGTCCCACATGTTTTGGTCCCTTCCTTTCTTACCGTACAAAGAAAATAATTAATCAGATCACATGGGGTATTGACTTGAATTCCAAATTTATTCTACATATATATATATATATGACTAATGTACTTATAATTTCCTTTAAACTTTATCTAATTAACTTATTTAAAGAGAATATTTTATATTTAAATTCTCTTAAAATCAGTAATTTCTGAAATTCGTCAAGGATATCATGCCAATTTAAAGGTCGGCATTGCTTCCGCATAATCTGCTTAGGTGTTATGTAATAAAATGGAAGGGAAGCAAGGCCTCAAACAATTCTTATTTTGCTAGTACTTTGGTATATTTTTTTATATGTACAAAGCTTTCATCTTTAAATCTAAAGTGTACACCTTTTGATTCGTTCAAATATAAAATTAGATTTTGCTGATGAAAGTTATCCACTTTGGATTACATTTCAAACCAGGTTAATATCTTGTTCAAGGAAAATATTTAAGGAAAGGTTCCAATTTTTAGCAGTTATGTCCTTTAAAAAATGTTCTACTTTTTCTATAATTTGAATTGAGTTGTCCAAGTTCTAATCTTTAATTCCTAAAAATTCCTTTCTTTTTTTGTCCTATTATTATTCTGAAGAGAACCACTTTAAATTGCACTTGTCAAAAGATGGCAAAGTAATTAGTTTATAATAATGTATTTTTTAAAATAAAAACAAATTCACAATTTCAAAAAGTACATTTATATTTGACGCTTTTATTATTCAAATTTAAAGTGATTATAAATAAAAGTAAATGTTTAATACGAGTATATTTAATTTTTAAAATTTTATATATTTTTTAAAAATTATTATTTTATATTTATATTAAAAAATATATCGAATATAAATATTTAAAAAAAAAAATTGTACCAACTTTCCATTCCCAGAGCATATCAATCATGTATCAATAAAGACATGAACCCCAGATACCACCTATGAAATTGGTTGAAGTTTTTCAAATGCATTGGATGCAAAGAAAGTAGTAATCCTTCAAACTTATAAAAATGGAGTTGAGAAATAAAAAATGCAGTAATAATGGGCTCCAACAGATAAATTAGACATTTGGCTTGACTTTTGGGAACATACATGTGTTTCAGGTTTCTTGTTGAGATGAACTCATGATCTGAGTTACGAGAATATTGTGACCCCATTTACGACGCTGATTTAGGGGGTTTTTTTCCCCCTCCTCCTATTTACCTGTGGGCACCACTATTTTTAAGTGCCCAACCTACCATATGTTCGATGCAAAGCATTGGTTTACGAAATAAATCGATCAAAATTAATCAATTTTAATTTATTTATTTTGATTTATTTGATTTTAGTTTTATTCGATTAATTTATGAATATTTATTTTTAAACCGAATCAATAGAATAAATTAACAGTTTAATAAAAAAAATGAATATATTACAATATTTTTATTTAAATATATCCAATTTTAATTAATATCATTCAACCCAATCTAATATGAGTGAGAAAATGATTAATTTTGATTTCTAACTAATATTTCAATTAGTTTGATTGATTTTTTAAATTTACTTGATTTTTAAAATTTTAAAATCGAATCGACGAAATGCTAATCTTTGAAGTTCGTATCACCGTTTGAGCCAATTGAGTTCTTCTGTGTTACTTTTTGTTATTCAACACATTATATATAAGATTCATTCATGAATTCTAAAAGCCGATGACTACAAACGATGATTAAAGTTTTCATTATAAATTATAATTTCAATTCTATTAGTTTGATTTATAACTCATAGTTTGATAAATTCAGTCAATATTTCGAACTTATTTAATTTTTTAAATCTTAAAATCGAACCGACCAAATACTCATCTCTAAACTCTTCTACCAAATAATAATGTTGCTTTTTTTTTTTTAACAACATTAAAAAACCACATGAACTTTATTAGTTAAACAAATATAATTGCAAATCATTATCAATTATCTGTTCTCAATTTTTTTAAATGATAATGCATTAAATATAAAAAATTGAAATACTATTTCAATGACTCTTGACCAATACTTATACACCCCATTAATCTATATTAATTTTTATATTTATCTATACGTAGGCAATGTTTAAAAAAATTTTTGATTGCTTAAGTTGTGTTTACAAAGTTATTTGCATTGTTTTTAATTTAATATAAATTGATTAATAAACCTGTTCATAGGCTGAGTCTTAAATAAACCTTTTGTCGATTCCAGTTGACTCAACCTAAATCAATATTTAATAATTAAAAAAATATTTTTTATTTGTATTTAATTATAAGATATATATAAATATATAAATAACTTCTTAATTTTTAATTAATTATAAATAGTAAATATGTATAATCTAAGTAGGCCGAATAGGTTGAATTTAAACCTAAGCAAATAATCTAAAATTTTTTGGATCATAACTTAGCCCGTGAATGCCTCTGTTGGGTAATAAGCATTTTTTTTTTTTCAAAATTAAACCTTGTGAAAGTGTAAAAGAAATTCAGAGATGGGCTACAAAGGAAGTTCTTCTTAGTAAGTTAAGTCTCTAGTCAGAGCAAAACCCAGGAAGACATTTATCATCATCCCACATAACTTAGTGATCACTGGGCATGCTCTTAATAATATCTTAGTCACCTGAAAAACAAAAGATATTACCACAATTAGAACAGTTACGGTATTCAACCTACGTTATATGGACTTTAGAGTAAATGTCTGATACGGATATATTTTGAAAATGAGAATGCTTCATATTTTCTTTGTTTTTTCATATATTTTGAGGATATACCCCAATGCCAATGTCCGGATATATGTTGGATATGTCTGAATACATGTTTGAATATATGTCTGATGCGGGTGCTTTAGGAAAAATTGAAAAATCTGGGGTAACATAGTATAGAGCTATAGAGAATTCAACATGCTGTCAACACCCTTATCTTTACGAGGGTCAATAATGCTAAGACAGCATGCTCTGAAATATTTGCGCAAGCAATGCCCAAGTCTACGTTGTCTGCAAAAACAAGCCGATATTTGTATGGGAATGATGCTTCAAAACAAAATGTTGAATTACTAGAAACTTTTAAGCAACAAAGCTGTGATGCATTGATAAACCAAGCCAGCATTACAATTTACGCATGAAAAAACTAGAAGAACAGGAAAGGTGGTTTCCATGAAGGAACTAAAAAAGATGATGAACAGACATCATAGACCACTGTACCAACGAATTCATTAAAGGGCTTTTTGACATGCAAATTAGTTGTTGATTCCTATGTTGCTTAGACTCAGGTGTGAGTGTAGGATACAGGAAAGTGTCAGAAAGGGTATGTTCAATTTTTTTTAAGTTTTTCCATATATTTAGAAGGTTCTTGGAGGATCATATCTTCATATCTATGTCCGAATATGTATAGAATAGAGTGTCAGACAGGGTTACTTCAATTAAAATGAAGAGTCAGAGAACCATAGGTTCATTATACCATTCCTATCAGCAAAATGCAATTCTGTGTTGGTTTTCACAAGTATCTTCAAGTGCAAGCTTCCAATAACAAAAGAATCTAAGGGGAGGGAGGGGATGAACTAATCTTATCGATAACCTATGAACTGCACATAAAATGGATTCAATCCAATGTGATATAAAAAGCAATCCCAGACACTTGGCATTCAAGTATGTATCAAGAAAACTAGAATAACAGGGAAGGTAGTTTTCATGCTAAGATTTATTACTAATAGCTAAAGAATCTAAGGGGAATGAACCAATGAACTAATCTTATCGATAACCTGCGAACTGAACATAAAATGGATTCAATATTTCGACGCAATGTGATATGATAAGCAATCCAATATACTAACTATTAAAGTATGTACAAGAACATAATAGGGTTAAGGGACATACTTCCTCTGTAATGGTGAACTCCAAACCTTGCACAGCATGGCAAAATACTCGATCTCCAACTTCCTAAGAGGAGGACAGTTGTTGGCAATGATAATCAACTAACCTACAAAACATAATACATATGAATATCTGACTTCCAAAGCTCAATCAATATTAGATTAGCATCAGAAATTGAACAATCAAATATCAAAAAAAAAAAAAACCTACCAAAAACTCTCATGCCATTGTCTAAGTTAAACGCTACTTTAACCAAAATGACATTCATTCAATTTTAACTAGCCAGTCAAAAACAATAAAATAAAAAAAATCCCATCATCTTTCATCGAAACCAGTAAATAAACCAAAAGAAAAAGAAGCTTGGATTATTCACATCAACATTCAATAATCAGATAGCTCAAAAATTCAGCAATGGCAGACAAGTAAGCAGAGCTAAAAAGAAAAAAAACTTTAATACCTTTGGAGCTTCTGAAAATTTGAGGACAGTTTTCTAACCCAATGTGTATTTCCCACTCTTCGTATCTGTTGTTAATGCTCTCATGGGTCTTCTTCTGCATTTCATCAAATACGCCATTAACAACATAACCATTCATTAGTATATTCTCAGAAAATTAAGAATAAATAAGTTTAAATTAAAAAAAATAATAAAATGGGTATGAGATTTTACGGCCTTCTTGGCGGCAACCATCGTCGTCGGGAGAGCTTTTGGTGGAAAGGCGGCGGTGAGTGACGGCGGAAGCAACAACTTGTTCACACAAAAATTGGCAGCGATTCTAACATATACATATATATATATGTATTATTTTAATTTCTAATGCAACTATAATTAATAATTACAGTGAGTCCAATATTCAATGAACCCATAATAAAAAAATTATTAACCTTTAAATTATTATATTTTTATCTATAAAATTTTAAATAATTTTATTAATTTAGTGTCACCAATTAAATAAAATGAATAAATTAAAAATTAAATAAATTATTTTAACAAATATAAAATTCAAATTATTCAAATTTTATCATTTAAAAAGAATTAATTATTCACTTTTTTACTTAAAAAATTACACACCTTTATTAATGCATTATTTGTAAAAAA
>JBBYHO010000006.1:16649926-16664544 GCA_038382025.1 Adansonia gregorii | reverse complement strand
AATTTATGGATAATTTTTTATTTCAAAATAAAAAAGATTATAAATTATTATAAATTTTATTTTTCTTTTTCTGGTTTGGATTTGGTTTGAAGAAAGGAAACAAGTCATTCATTGCAAATGGATCTTTAATAATTTCAAACTTTCCGACTGTGCCTATTTGAGGTCTAGACTGTAGAGTAAGCAAAAGATCTGGAACCTGAAAGCTGATAGGAAAATAATGGACATAGGAACTAAATAAATGATTCTCTGTCTCTTATTAAGGAAACATTATATCACCATTAGTAAATTTTTTTAATTTAAAAAAATAAAAAAGAAGAATTGATATTTACAAAGAATTCTTGTTTTACATGAATTTCTTTTTACCTCCACAAACTAATTCAAATGTTGCAACTAAATCTGTTCAAGAGTCGTATTATTGTTCAAGCTCGAAAGTTTATTCGATATTTGGGAGGATTTGCATAAATATATCAAGTCTGAAAAATAAGTTTGAAAAAAAATTAAGTCAGGTTAAAAAATAGATCAGGTTTTGGGTTTAACTTTTAAAACTCGAGCTCAACCCGATTTATTTTTACTATTACATTATATATATTTTATATATTATATAATTTTTTCATATAAATAATACATATATAATATTATAGTGTAAACTTTAAAAACTAAGTTAAATTATTTATATTTATAAACTTAATAAAAAATTATTAAATTAATAAAAATATAATTTTTTAAAAATATAATTTTTAAAAAATAAATTATAAAAAATAAATACGGACAGGTTTAAATGGGTTTGAACCATCTTTTTACAAATATGGGCAGGTTGGGCAAAATTCAAGGCTCATATTTCGAGCTAGGTTGAACTTAGGTAAACATATTTAATATTAATACTACGCGCAAGTTTAGTCTGAATTCAGCCCGGTCCGGCCCATAAGCAGGTTTAGTTGCAACGTATCTCACCTTTTTTTAATTTTTTAATATTTTATTATAGTTTAAAAGTATATGCATTTTGCTTGGGAAATTTAATATTTTCAATATCAATAAATATGATAATTCCTTTTTCTATAAAATAAAAAACATTTTATCTCTCATTCATAATTTAGATAAAAAAATTATTTATATGTATGTATGTTTCCAACTTTTTATATTCCTATGCATATATATATGCATATAATTCCATGCGTGATTTTGCTTTTATATAACTAATATATATGTATATATATTATTTTATATGTAATCATCAATATAATTTTTGAGGAAAAAAAACAGAAAAAGAATTATGTGGAGTTTAATATTTTATATTTATAAAAGAAATTCTGTTTTCTAACAATTCATTGCCTTTAGATGGATTTATTATTATTATTTTTATCATTATTATTATTAAGTTTTGTCCTAAATAGAGGTGTCAGTATGGGATAAAAAAATCTATTATTTTTTATGTAAATTTAAATCGAAATAACTCAAAAATATTTTTTTATTATTTAAAATAATAATAATTAATATTTTTAAATAAATTTAAATAAAAATATTATTTATCTAATTAGACTATGCCTATCGGATGGAATAACCCATCTGATTAGTTAATAAAGAATTTCACCATCTTATAAAGGAAAAGAAAAATGATAAAGTAAACGCACAATTATTGCAAAGCTGAAAAGCAACAAGCGGACGCTTTCGGCTATTATTGGCTACCGGATATAACGAACAGAAAAATCGTGATAAATGAGTTTTACTTCGGCTGCTTTATTTTTATTTTCTTTTTCACTTTTTTTTAGCAACAGAAAATAGAAAAAGTCTTGCTTAGATCTTAAAATCAGTGTTTTATTATACAAACAATTCTTCCCTAAAGAGAAAATTCTGCCATTAGATCTGAATAATAAAAAATATATTTATTTAAAATTTAATTTAATTAATTTATAAAATTTAAATTTTTATTTTATTATTTAAATTATATTAAAATTTTATTTCATATATAATAATTATATATTATATAATTAAATTTAAAATTATAAACAAATAATAATTTTAAAATTTATAAAATTTATTTCAAATCTTATTCGATTTGAATTAACCGAGTCTACTGATCTATCTTTTTGTTTGGACCGAAAATTACCGGTCAATTGTCATGTTCTTTACTTTAAGTTCCCTACAAAACTATTGGATGTCTCTAATTGGTAATATATTAATTGAACCACCAATATTTTCTGTCTTAATTACTAAAAATAATATCTCACTTATCTAACTTTAGGGTTAATAAAATTATTTTTAATAATCTAAAGGTGGTTGATTAAAGTAGTAAGTATTTTTTAAAATAAAATTTTATATTCAAATTTGTGTAAAAATACTTAATTAGTTTAAGTTAAATTAGTCAGAATCTAAAGACTTTCTAACACTGATGGTTTTAGCAAATAATAATTATTATTATTAATGAAAAATAATTAAAATACCGCAAACTATGTAAAAATAACAATTGATTTTTTTTTTATTTTTTGCTTTTGGGTTATTTTGCCAACTGTACATCTACATTTGTTTTCTTTTCAATCTTAGCCCTACATGTGTTTCTATTTCTTATGATAATTAACCAATTGCTTGAATTGGTGGAATTTTCTATATCAATCATAAAGAATAATTATTAAAATAATGTCTTTGTAATACATATATATATATATATATATTTGCACCGGCCATGCCTTAGTACTGTTGTTATTTGATTGGAATTTTTTGACACCTATGGAAATTTTGTGGTGGTTTAATTATAAATTATTTTTTTCATATTATATTTTTAATAATTTTGTTAAAGGTAGTCCACCCATCAAACTAACCACTTTGTTTGATTTGAAACTCTTCTTATTTTAAGAGAAATTATTTTATTATATATCGAATAGTCGAGTTTTTAAAATTTATAAATGTAAGTTTTGCGAGATGTATTATTTAATTACGGTATATTTAAAATATATAATATTTATTTTATAATATGTGATATTGTTTTAATTCTTTTATGAAATTTAAAAAAATTTCACTGATAATGAACAATAATTTATTTTTTAGTAGTCCACGATAATCGTATATTTATAAATAATATATAATTTAAGTTTAATGCTTTTATATTTTAACCTTTAAAGTATTCTTTTGAGGCAATTAGAGTATTCATTAATAAAATCATTTGAAATCATTTTCTGTTTCGAAAAGATATTAATTTTTATAAAGAAAAATTATTAATTAGTTTTAGTGATACGGATTAAGATACTATATAAGACAATAAATTTAAAATTAACACATTGTTTCCTATTAAATTTTATGAAAGTTGTGTATTAAATTCAAAAATATTTTTTAACAATATTTTAAGTAATTTTAACCGACGTCTATAAAATCATTAACAATATCTTTTAACAAGTAATTTTTTAAATTTTGTTAATATAAACTTAAGAAGATTGTTTTGTTTAAGGCAAATTAAGGTACTATTCTTAAAATTTTTTTATTAAATATGGTATTTAATTTGTTATAAATTATAATATAATAAAAATAAATTACTTAATATATAATAACTTAAAAAATACTTTTAATTTTAAAATTCTCATTAGCCAAATAGATACTTCATGCATGATGCATGGATTTTTTTTTTTTAGCCTTCTTGTAATTCTACTATTTTTCTTAATTATATATCTTAAGAATTATTATTAAATACACTGATATCAAAATTTTTTTAAATTTATAAATAAAATTAAAAAATTATCATTTATTTTAATTATATATTTAAAAAATAAATAAATAAAAATATATAATAATTTTTAATTTTATTTATAAAATTAAAAAAATTCTACTATTGATACACCGGATAATAATCTATATCTCAATTATTACTTTGTTTGGCCACTTTGGCCGTTTTTAATTGAATTCTTGATAACTCATGCATCATGAATAATACTTGGCGTACTAATGCAATTGATTGGAACATATACTATTAATTTTAGTACGTGTGATGGGTTTTTAATGCCACGTTAACTCCAAAATGTTGTACATTCGGACAATGTTAAAGTTGTTCCCCATCATTAGCAAAATGAATTAATTGATCAAATTCTATTAATTTTATATTAATTTTTTTTAACAATTATATTTGTAAATTTAAATTTTAAATTTTAACATATAATTTTTACAAGAAATATTGCCGAATGTTTCGAGGCATTTGTTAAAATTTTAAAAATAAAAAAATATGATTATTATAATATTTTTATTAAATTTTATGAAAATGTTTAATTAAATATAAAAGAACTTTCTTGAAATAAAAAGTTTAAAAACTTTAACAGGTTAAATATTACATAACTTTTTATTTATATATTTGTCGATCGTAAGAAAGAAACGGTATAATTCTCAAATAAATAAAAAATACAAGCTCAATCTTGTTTTTTTTCCTTAATTATGATAAATAAGGGGTTAATTCTACATATTTCATAGGTTTTTTTTTTCTCAAATTAAAAAAAAGGAAACATTTTTTTAAATAAAATCTTCACAAATAATATTCAATAATTCTAGTTGAAATTTATCTTTTCAAAGTTTAAAAAATAAAAAAATAATATTACTAATTGCCATTTATAAATGGGTTTTTCCAATGAATGTCCAAGCACTAATTAAGATTACTTAATATTTTATTTATAATAATAATACTATATTAAATATAATTTTAATTATTTTATTCATTATTTTAAAACATTTAATAAAGGTATTAATATATGTAATAACATTAAAGAATATCCTTAAAATATTCTTTAACAAAAACCTTTTATAAATGCACATATTGAGCATTATATTACATCAATGTTTATTATTTGACTAGTCTGTGATTTACTTATGATTATTAATGGCTCAAGTCATTTGGTCGAATACTTAAAAAGAATAAAGAATCAATGTTCGGTTAATGAGGATATATAGGCATGGATCAATATAATTAATATATTATTTAAATTATTTTTATAAAATTTAAGAAGTAAATAATAAATTAAATATACATTTTAAAATGTTAATGATAATAGTAATAATAATTTAAAATGACAAATTTAAATTTAAAAAAAAAAATTAGGCAGTAAATGAAAAGGGTAAAGGAAAGTTCGTAGAGGGCGGCGGCTGGAAGGAACTTGGCTTCCCAGTTCGGGATTTACCAAATTCGAACGCGTTTACTGGCAGTAAAATTTTCAAATTCCAGCGGTTATCAGCTGCATTCAAACTCAGTTAAATGTAATCAACAACCATTGGCCTTGATCCAATCAAGGACCGTTGATTGAGTGTGACTGGATAGTTTAATAACCGATTTTAATTTTTTTTCCCGTTTTCGAAACGCGTGGATCACCGTTCAGCTGTTGTTAAAACTTTAATATTATTTATTGTTATTTTTTAATGCGTGTGGCAGTGGGTTCCACCAACCATGTGGCGCCCACGTAAATGGTTTGACCTATTATTTATTTTAAAAAATCAGACGGCGATTAAAGGCTGTCTGTGACTGTGATGGATACGTCATCCGCGGTGACATGCTCGCAATAAATTAAAAAAATATCAAAATAAAATTAAAGTAGCCGAAAAAGGGAATTTTGTTTTTCCACTACATAAAAGGACAAAGATCTGTTGTGACGACCGGCCCGGCAACGTATCACTGTGGGGCAATCAAAGATCACCACGTAAGCAAATGGGTGTTTATTTTAAAAAAAGTAAACTGACAAAAAATGGTTGCACAGATCCTCACACTTGATTTGACCAAAACACCCTTTTCAGTGACGTGGCGGATTCTTATGAGTTTAGGCTTTAGCGTGTTTTCCTGAGTCGCATTTCGCCTGAATATTACCTAAGATTATAAAATTAGAATATATATATATATATATAAAATAATTTTTATAAACACTGAAAATCAAAGTCTTTCTTTTCCTTGCTCTGAATCTTTCTCTTTCAAAGCATTCTCTTTTGTTTCTGTTTGGCTGGAAATTTTCTTGGGGGGGAAATTTCTCTATGCAGCTGAGAAAGTGAA
Organism: Adansonia gregorii; assembly: GCA_038382025.1. Taxonomy (NCBI): domain Eukaryota; kingdom Viridiplantae; phylum Streptophyta; class Magnoliopsida; order Malvales; family Malvaceae; genus Adansonia; species Adansonia gregorii. The sequence goes on along the minus strand of JBBYHO010000006.1, from coordinate 16,658,543 downwards.
GGAGAAAAGAAGAGAGTTTGAGGGCAAGATATAATTCTTGTTTATTATTTAATTATTATCGTTATTGAGTATGGGTTGTTTTTGTTTCCCGGGGAAATCAAGCAAAAGATCGCAGAAACCTACAAATAAGAACAACAGGAATGATAGCAGCAGCAGCAGCAACAACAAAAGTAAATTCCAAGGTGAAACAAAACCCAGTTCTGGTATTGAATTTTGTCTTCAAATTTTATGATTTTTCTTTTCTTTTTGTGAAAAAATGAATAGCATTGTGTTTTTGGCATTTGGCCATTTTTGATTTTATTAAGTTTTCCTCCTTGGAAATGAAGGGCTATAAATTTTTTACATTAAAAAGAAAAAAAGAGAAATTTTTCCTAACACAAAGCTTGTTTTGATAACTTGTTTTAAGATCAAAATGGGGTTTTTTTTTTTGTCTTTCCATATTTGATATTTTGATTGCAAAGCTAATGACTTTGAAGTTCAAATTTTCGATCATTGGAAAAATGGGTTTTTATTTTTAAGTACTTTTCATCCATTTAATATGTTATAATTTGAGTGAATTGTTAGTAATTCTTTTAGATGCATGATTGAACATATGCTGTAAATTTTTGTTTGTTTGCATGATTGAAAAGAAAGATCCATTACATAATCCAAAAATTCGTACTGAGTATTCAATTTGTCCTTGTTTGTTCTACATTTACTTTAAATAAATTGGTGATTTTGGTGGTTATTTTTTAGCTCTCTTTGGCTTTTTCCTTTTCATGGGACCTTGTCTTAATGTCCTTTTTTTTCTCTTCTTGTTTATTGGTTCATTTGTTTTAAAAGATGAATTGAAAGTCAGTACATATGAGAGTTTAACCAAGGAAGAGGTAGCTAAGGATGACCAGTTGTCCTTGGATTTGAAGAATTTGAATGATGAGATTTCCAAGAATGGAAAAGCTAGCAAACTGGCTCAGTCATTTACGTTCGATGAACTCGCAGCAGCCACCGGCAACTTTAGGTCGGATTGTTTCTTGGGTGAAGGTGGTTTCGGGAAAGTTTATAAGGGATTTTTGGAGAAAACTAACCAGGTTAACAGAATTTTATGTCATTTTGTTGTCAGTTGTTGTTAAAAGATTATGATTATTATCTTTTCAGAACTTTGTTACTCAATTACTTGGTTTACTTTGATTGTCTTATTTCGCTGTTCGATCTAGCAAAGATGTATTGTACTAGATTTTGGCTTTGCACGGCATTGTTTTTGTTGATGAAGTTGGTGGTTACTTTTCGGTCTTTTTCTGTATTTTTCGGGTGTAGGTTGTCGCTATCAAGCAACTTGATCGAAATGGTCTTCAGGGCATTAGGGAATTTGTTGTTGAAGTCTTAACATTAAGCATGGCTGAGCACCCGAATCTTGTTAAATTGATAGGATTTTGTGCCGAGGATGAACAGAGATTACTGGTTTATGAGTACATGCCATTAGGGTCTTTGGAAAATCATTTATATGGTAAGCAGAAAGTCGTCCTTTCCCGGCTGATTTTGATTTTCTTTGGTTTACATTTTATGACATTTCTACCAATTATGGCATGAACTTTCCTCATTGATAGTTTTTTTTTTTTCTTTCCTCTTCATTGGTACAGAACTTCCGCCCGGTGGAAAACCTCTTGATTGGAACATAAGGATGAAAATAGCAGCTGGTGCAGCAAGGGGCTTAGAGTATTTGCATGAAAAAATGAAGCCCCCTGTCATATACCGAGACCTGAAATGCTCAAATATTTTGCTTGGTGAGGGATATCATCCGAAGCTATCAGATTTTGGTTTGGCCAAAGTTGGTCCCACTGGGGATAATACCCATGTTTCTACAAGGGTTATGGGCACATATGGTTATTGTGCACCAGATTATGCAATGACTGGACAGCTGACATTTAAATCGGATATTTACAGCTTTGGGGTTGTCCTCTTGGAATTAATTACTGGTAGGAAAGCAATTGACAATGCAAGAGATCGTTCAGAGCAAAATCTCGTTGCATGGGTAATATAAAGCTTATTCCACTTTTTTATCAATAAATATCTTTGATGTTTCAATCGGATATATCTATTTCAAATTGACAGTCTTTGTAGCTGATAATACTGTATAGTAATTAAGGAACTGGCTTTAGAAGGGAAGTTGATAAAAGGAAATGGTAATTATGAAAGTGGTAGCGTCGATCCGTTCTAAGAATGTTTTATCTGTTTATTTGCTTGCAGGCACGTCCTATGTTTAAAGACCGAAGGAACTTTTCACGAATGGTTGACCCTTTGCTCCAAGGTCAATATCCTGTCCGAGGTCTCTACCAAGTGCTTGCCATCGCTGCAATGTGTGTTCAAGAGCAGCCTAATATGCGGCCAGCTATATCCGATGTGGTTATGGCTCTGAATTACCTAGCCTCCCAGAAATACGACCCGAGCAATCCTGTCCAGAGCTCCCGAAGGAGCACTGCATCATCAACGGTGAATAGGAACGACGATAAAAAACCAGTTGAAGATCATGAGCTCCATGGTTTCTGAACCTTAGGACTTAATTTAAAAAATAAAGTAGCAAATATTTTTCTTCTTCGGTGCTAGTACTCGGTGCCTGGTTATCACTTTTTGCATCACAGTCAATAACCGGCATAGTTTTCGACCCAAAATCTTAACATACAGAGATTTTCTCCTCTCCTTTTACCCTCCTCCCTTCTGCCGATGTAAATGTGAGTTGGGGTTCTGGCATGTAAAAATGCTTCTTTGTTAGGAACCATTTTCCCATAATAATAGTTGAGCCCTCCTATACACAGCGTTGAGTTTTATCTTGCTCTCGTAGCTTTACATTACAATGGAATCTGAATTCTTACATGATTGTTTCTTCTTGATTGGTGTCCCCATATGAAGGTAATTAGGGCTGAAAAAAAATCGAGAAAATCAAAAATCGATTCAAACAGCTATGTTTGGTTCGGTTTGGTTTTTATTAAATTTGATGAGGGAAATAATTACATATATTTAGTTTGGTTTTTGGATAACTAAAACAATCCCAATTATTTGAACCAAATTGAAAATTATTTTTATTTAATTTTTATAAAAAAAAATAAAATATTTATTTTTTTATATTAATGAAAAAACCCTTAAAAATAATATAGCAGCAATTAGATTCGATCAAATTCAAAACATGAAAACTGTGAATTGGTACAATGCCGAATTGAACCATTTAAGACGGAAATCTCTGCAATAATTGCACAATGCCGAAGCTCAAAACCCAAAGAATCACAATTTTTTTGTCTTTCCTACACGTTCCAAACGAAAAACAGAGTATAGTGTAGTGGTTAGAAGTTTCAAAGCATAAAAAAATATTGAATCTTACGTCATGAAAAACAAATAATTAGAATATTATATGAAATATTATACCACACGAAAAAAAAAAATACAATAGGGGCAAAAGGTTGGAAAATTTGGGTCTTTTTATGCACAAATAGCTCAAACGATCATTATGAGAAAATTGAGGAGGTGACATCACATGAAGCCTCATAAAATGCTGATCGAGTTGGTTGCTTCATTTGCAAATTGGCTAGAAAAAATGTTGAAGGGTAACTACAGAATTTATCGTTAATATTGGTTCTTTATGTTCGATGAAGCCTTAGTACTTAGCAGCATTTTTTTGCAATACTTCACTCCTTTAGTTTCGGTTCAAGTCCTCGGATTTTCATTTACTCTTTCGCTCCTTTTGGATGCGACGTTTTAAATACACTCGTTTAGTGGATAAATACCGCCCCTCAGTGCCCTCAAATCCTCACAACACGGAAAAATCATGGAATTCATGTTCTCACAAGTATCATGGTCAAGGTGTAATGAATCTGCCATTTTTCTGTAATATCTTATATTTATTTTTGCGAATCTTAGATATTTACGATCAATGGATGTTAGGCAACTGTTGTTTCCGGTGTCTACATCTTCAAGTGCAGTGGAAATGGTGGAAGAAAATTGTTTGCGGAGGATCTGATTGGCTTCCATCCCTTCCCTGACAATGGAATCAACAGAATCGACGTTTTCTCTTTTCTAGGCTGAGAAGGGATTCTTGAGCATTCTTCCACTGCTGAGCGCTCATTTTTGCTTTATTCAAACTTGACATGAATGAATTTAGTAGAATGTTTAGTGCAAACTAAAAAAAAATAAAAAAAAAATTAAAGCAGAGAACTGATGCCAGGGAAAAATGAACTTAAATGTATGATCATCACAGAAAGAACCCATACCAGTTCTCAGGAACCTCGTCTATGTCTTCCACTTTCTACAGCAGAAGTATCTTCGAGATTGTCGGATTCTGTGTTTTCTGTGTGAAAGCTCTATTCTGTTTTAATAACAGAAGCGGACGCTTTCATGGTAGACATTTCTTCCCGTAGTTCTCCGGTTTTGCTGGGTGCATTCTCCCGCAGATCATGGACCGCCCTTTGGACCTAAAGTACAGGAATTTATTCTGACAAAGGTTATCAACCACGGATCAAGAACGCAGCCCGTAAGAATATGTCAAGATTAGAAGCAATATAAAATAAGTACCAAAATTTTCTTCCTAGAACTTGAACCTGCGAGCAGCTTTGCCACCTTTTGTAGCAATGGCTTCTCTTCATTGGCAGCAAATTCCTACGTGAGTAATAGAATTGTATTAAAGCTAACTGTACCAAGGCTTTAATAAAAGCAAGCCTATCTGAATTAAGGCACAATAACCGCCTTAAACTCTTTGGAAATTCTGACGATTTGTTGTCATTTAATAGAAGGAAACCTCACGTCGTTTTTGTGCAAATGCAGTTAGCTTCTCTTCTTGTTTGTGAAGACTACCTTCGAAGCAATTCATTGGAAGAGCTGAATCGTATGAAGAACTTTATTAGCAGAAGAAGTAGAAAGAACAAAGAAGGTCCACTTTAAAACTAGCTATCTTTATACTGCTTACACCTTCCAGTTCATGTGGGTGCTTAGAAACTTCAGATCATAGATCACCAGAAGTTGACTTGAAATTTCCATCAAGCGTCCATCTTCAATTTTATCCTTCTTTTCTGAAACCAAACAGCATTGAAAGTAAAAAAAAAAAAAATGAAACCATTACTTTGAGAGAAGCTTAAAACAAAGTGCGCTTTGAATGATACGAACCAATCTTGGCAAACATATCTGAGATATCTGATGCAGCGTTTTCAAGCTCTGCTCGGAGTTCAAAAGCACGCTCAACAAGTGCTTTTCTGAAAAATTAGCAATGGGCATATTTAATATCAGAAGCATATTACATAAGCGGGATAGAGATCAAAGGAGAAAAAGAAACACACACACACACACACACATATATGTATATATATATATATATATATATGAATCAAACAAATGTGACTTTAGCAATATGGTACATTCATGTTTATGGAAAGAGAATAAGATTCAGCGCACTCTTGAAGAAAAAGGATAAGTCTAAACCATAAAATGGATTAGGATACCTGGGTAAAGATCAATATATATATATATATATATATATGCGCAGCAAATTCAAAGGGATGTTACGTTAGCTGTCATTGTGGAAAAGCTGTTCATCACTGGGGACATACTCTATGTACTTGTTGCCTATGCTTTACTTTACTACTCTATACACTTGGCTCATAACTAACCCTTACCCTTTCTTCGGCTCTTAAAGATTTTGCCTTTGAGAAGATGACACGATTCTTTCTAGTTTCCACGGTGAATATATGTATTCATATGTTCTCCCAATTCCTAATAAATACTCAAGTGATTTCATGGGATGATGTTGCAGCCACAACCTCAAGCATGCCACACCATGATAAAAGCATCAGTTTGGCGAGATCAATCCAGCTTTAGTTGACGCTTCGATCTTGCTCATAATTAATTAATACCAATAATAATTATCGATGGATACGAGGATATCCCTTTATTTGGATCATATATATATCTATATTATCGGGCCTATTACATTAAAAGAAACAATAGATGATATTTGTGTTTGATATATATTTAAATAAGAATATATAATAGTATGGCCTTTTAAATATATAAAACACTATAAAAAAACTCGTATCAAACTAAACTTGTTTAAGAGTTGGTCACTTGACTTGAATTGGACCAAGTTTGGGTGTGAGATTTAGTAATCTGTACTAGGTCATGGTTGGGCTGAATCAGTTTAATATTTCATAACATGAAACAAAAAAAAGTATAATTTTCATGCTTAACTCGATTTAACAAATCAACTGACAAAATATTATTTCTCGCATATTGAAATAAACTTTAGTAATTAATGAAAAATCAATCTTTGTTATTTTAAAATTTATTTGATAATATTAAACATAATATGATTATAGAATATTAAAAAAATAAAATCAACACTATAAAAATATCTCAAACATCTATAATACAAATTATTAATATATCAAAAAAATTATATAAATTTAAATAAATTAAATATAATTATACCATAATAAAAATACAAATATAAATCAAATATAAAATCGCCGTTCCTTTATTTTTAACGACAACATAAAACCCGGCGTCACATCGTTTAGTCGGGCCAAAACCAATTATATGGGCTTTATTACTGGGTCGCCAATTGAAAATTGCCACGTCATGGCGCTCTTGTTTCCGCTCTAAAAGTGTTTTGGAGTTTTCAACTCACAAAAGAAACACAAAAACCAAAAAAGGCCCTTCAAAAATAACTGCTAAATCTATCCAGGTCATCGATCCGCGTGGACACTTCTCCTCATCTCAACCCTGCATTATAACTTATCAACGGCCGAAATTCGTCGTTAAACATTTGACACGGATAACTCTCCAACTCAACACTCTCCACCTTCCCTTTAAAAACCCCCCACCGATGGGTTTCTTCCCAAAGTTTCCAAATCATCAAAATTTAGTAGTCTTCGTACGATTTTCAAAGATGTCGGGAAGAGGAAAGGGAGGCAAAGGGCTGGGCAAGGGAGGAGCGAAGCGCCACCGTAAGGTACTCCGCGATAACATCCAGGGGATCACAAAGCCAGCGATTCGGCGTCTGGCTCGTAGGGGAGGAGTCAAGCGTATCAGCGGCTTAATCTATGAGGAAACTCGTGGGGTTCTGAAGATCTTCTTGGAGAACGTGATTCGCGACGCCGTCACGTACACCGAACACGCCAGGAGAAAGACCGTGACAGCCATGGATGTCGTTTATGCGCTGAAGAGGCAGGGTAGGACTTTGTACGGATTCGGCGGTTAGCTGAATTTAGGGTTTAGGTTTGACGAAGGTGGTGGTGTTGGGGATTTGAAGTCTTGCTGTCAAGAATGTTTGAGCTTAGGATTAGGGTTAAGGCTTGTAATTAGGGGGGTTTATTGGGATAATTAGACATTATAATTTGGGTCTTGTTGTTTGCTTCTATGATTTGTAATTGGTACCCTGAATTGCTGATTTTTAATGAAACTTAAAGCTAATTATGTTAATTTCTAATGTTTTCTGTATAATTCCATCCAAATACATTTTCTTTAATTCTCTTGGAAAGCTGCTTTAAATGGACTTCGGAGAAGAATGACATCAGGACAATGGGCGGATGGCCGATAAACCTAGTCCAGTTTCAGCGAAGACTGGGTTCAGCTAAAACCCGGAGCTCGACTTTAAGTGTGGCCCAAGTCATTATACAACTGCTCTATAAATAATTTTAAAATATTATTATGATAAAATAATAGTATTAAAACAAATCTCAAAAGTTTCTTTGACTTTGTTTTGGGATAAAGTAGAAAATTTTCAATGTAAGCCAATATAAAAATTAACCATCTTCTTTAAGAAAATGAAAAATGGTAGGTAATTATTATATTATTTTTAATGCTTGATGATAATAAAAAATTAAAAAAACGAAAGGCATGTGAGTATTTGGCACGGTGCATATTTTTTTTACTTAAAAAAATTAAATTTAAATCTTTTCATTATTTAAATATTAAAATTAATTAAAAAATATTTTAAAAAATTTTAAATAATTAAATTATTTGTTTAAAAATGTGAAGTTGAAATAAAAAAATTTGAATGTAAATTTATAAATTTAAGTTTTTTTTAGATGTTAAATAAAAATTTGTTTTAAATTTGAATAAATTAAATATTAATTTTAAATAATTTAAATATAAAATTGATTTTTTTGAAAATTAAGAATTTAAACAATGAGTTTTTTATTGTTATTTTATAATTTATAAAATAAAAATTAATTTTTATTTAAATTAAAATTTAAAATTTGATTTCAAAACAAAAAAATTAAATTTAAAAATAAAAAAATTATAAATTATAAATATAAAATTTAACACGATAAAAAAATATTTCACTTTTTAATAAGAATAAGGGATTATAAACAGATAACATAAAATTTAAAAATGTATATTTTCTAAATAAAAATCTTAGAAGATAGAAAAACATTACCTCTATTTTAAAAATAAATAAAAAAAACCTAAAATTTTTAAGTTTTACATCATTCTATTTGTCTAGAAAAAAAATTAGTATCTTTTAAAATGTAATGTTATAGTTGCACTTTGATTAGCATAAATTTAATGGTTTTTATATTTATACTAATTAATGACATCAATTTGATTAAAAATATAAAAAAATTATAAATTTAATAAAAAATTAAAAGATTATAAATAA
>JBBYHO010000006.1:16632597-16643051 GCA_038382025.1 Adansonia gregorii | reverse complement strand
TGGCACTTTGCTGAAAGCAACTATTTGAGTTACCGCTGGGGCAAAGCTCAAGTGCTCTTGGTGGATATATAATCGGAGAACAGATTGCAACTTGTCATCCCTGGAATGGTTCCAGTTTCGATTCTCGATTCCCCCGAACTAAATTTGAAAGAGTGGTTTTGGTGGCAACCAGTCAAAGCCTGAAATCAAGGGAACTACATGAAATTGAAACACGAAAACTTCTTGTTGGGCTACTACCAGGAAACATGAAATTTTTATGAACCGAATTCTCGCTAAATATAACAGGACACCATGAAAGAAATAATTGGCTAGCTCCAATCTAGTTGGATGTGGAGCAGAATGATTCCCTTTAGTCTTGTTCATTTGCCGTACGTTAGGCATCCCTCAGTTTAGATGAGAATTTACAACGTAAAGGAACAAAGGCCGTAAAAGGGCTGTTTTGTACTTCCAATCCGAAGGTCTACTTATGAGGAATAGATCATGCGGTCATGGAGATCCTAATTTTCACAAAATCGAATTGGTACTTCCATGAAGAAATTAACCATAGTTTTCATCTTTTTGAGCTGCTTTCTGTTCCGGGTTTCTACTTTTAGCTGATTAGAACACCACCAAACCATTGGAGCTAGGATATTAATCTTGGGTTTCACCTACGTTGCTTGACTCTTTATTTTTGTTTAGGTATTTATATTTGGAACTCAATGTATATCAACATCTGAATGCAAGTACGGCATAGGTTATATGACCTAAAGATCCTACAGATGCAAAAATTTTAAAAGATGTGATCAGATCTTTTGATGCTCACACCTGTGTCAAAGTATCCTAGGTTTCACTTGCTAGAATCAATTCAGAGTGTAAGCATATGATAAAAGCAATAAACACGACAAAAATTTTTATAAAACAAAGGTTCAATCAACACTGTTTAGTTCCAATATAATTCATCAAAAAGAGAGAACGAAAAGGAGGAAAAGGAAAAAATTATGAAAAAAATGATTATTCAACAACAAAATTTGAACAACATATCCTTGAAGCTAACGCAAAGGTATCCCTCCTTCCCTCCCTCCTAAGTTGATCTCAAGCTTACACCTTAATGGCATACTTCCTCAATGGAAAGTACATCTCCCTCTTCTTCTCCCGTTCTGTTTTCAAAGATTGCTGCTTAAAACAATATGCAAACGAAAGAGGTCAGCTCAAAAGACAACGGCATGAATTATCAAGGAGTTTTGTGCACAAATAACATTGTACCAAGGAAGACTGAAAATAGAATAGTCCTAGAGAAAGCAAAAGAGCAATAACTATGTTTCTCGGACTTGGGCTTGTTCAATTTTAAGTTTTTTCATATAGTTGGAAGGTCTTTCGTAAGACATATCTCCATATCTATGTCCAGCTACGTGTTAGAGACAAGCATCAGACCCGGATATTGGAACATGAGAATTCAAGAAAAGTATGGAGTCGGAGCAAAATAGAGCAATAATACAAAATGTTAACAATTTTTGAAAAACATAAATAAGTCCTAAATGAAATATAAACCAAAGTTGATAAAAAGTATTAAAATTAAATTGGGGGCAACATTCATAAAACAGCTTTCAAGTTCAAAAAACAAGCTATTATTTGAGCCATGCGTCATCATACATGTGGTTCTTCTACTTAGTTTATGTCATAGCCTCCTTCAACCTATTGCTATGCAGAGCGAGAACTCCAGGGCCTAATATATAGTCACATTCCTGAACAAATCAATGTTCAAATCCACCACTAAAAAAGAATAATGAGGTGGGGTACAAAAAGAAGCCATTAGACCCATTTGGGGTTCCATCAGCTAGATCAAGGTGGTAAAAGGCGATATAACTATTTAGTAGAGCATGGACCACGAGCAAAAGTCAAATTTGTTCCAATCTAAGAGCATAAATCACCAATCTACTATGAATATGAGCAACTTACAGAGGCAAACCCAACCTAGCAATCTCTTGATGGAAATGGAGGGAAATATCTTACACAACACCTTTAAAATTAAGCATTACTGAACATGTCCTAAACAAAAACATAACTATGATAGGAACTCCTTACTAAGACAATGCTTACAAGGCTTCGAGAACCAAAAGTTTGACAAATTAAGTTCAGCAATACTCTGATGACAGAAATGAAACTAATAGAAGTAAGTTAAGAGTGAAAGGTAGCAGCAACAATGCGCAAGCGTCAAGGGAAGCGAGTTAGTTAATGGGTTTGGCAAAATCTCAGATATTAAAGTTCTTAATTCGATCATCAACATACTGTGAATCAAGATCATGTCACTTCTATACATACTCCCTTGTTTATAAAAGATTAAAAAAAATTTCAAATTGAATGTACTAAGACATCTTGACTACCATACACTCACTAAATAAAAGCATCTAGAAATGTTCATAACAAAACAAATTAGTAACTTCGAATTCCATACAGTGAAAATAGTTGAATCACAGAATGCCAATCTAAAAACATAATGAACATGATCCAAAGCTAACCTGGTGCTTGGTAAGGCGGCGGCGAATAGCTCTGGTCTTCTTGGGGCGGAGATCAAGCGGCAAAAACTTCTTCTTCTTATAAGCTTCCCTCAACGCAGCCTTCTGTTTCTGGGATATCACCGTCAAAACTTGGGCAATCGATAGCCTCACCACCTTACTGAAGACCCCAACACCAAGAATAAACAAATAAAACTTGGAAAAAAAAATTGAAAAACCAAAAATGGAAATGAAGAATTGAAGATTAAATTTGAGTTACATCTTGGAAAGCTTGTTAGGGGCACCACCAGTGATCTTAGCTACACGAAGGAGTGAAAGTTCGGCTTTCAAATCCTTGAGCTGGTTCAACAGCTCAGTCTTTGATTTGTTCCTTAACTCATGTACCTTGATCCTTGCTATAAACAAGAACAAAAAATGGAAGAGATTGACATAATTCACATTAACAAATTGATAAAAATGCAACTTAAAAGTAAATAAAAAATGGGTTTTCTCTTGTTATTGTTGTTACCCATGGCTACTGCCTGCCTCTTTTTTCCTTCTCTGTAGTGATGAAAGCTTTGCGGTTTTAATATCAGCTGTTTGCCCTGAGAGTCTAAAACCCTACTTTGGTTACCCTGGTGAAGCGCACGTGTGAAATTAAAATGAAAGTCATTGGACTTGCATTTGTATTGGGACCTGGCCTTGGAGGACTTTGGGCTATAGTAATATATTGGGTTCATAAGTCCATGGCCTTTTCAGAATTGAAAATCCTTATTGGTTTTTGAGGAAACAAGAGCTAAACCCAATTCGAAACTGAAGTTAAAAGGTCGAATTAAGCCCATAATAAATCTTTGGCATAAAATTCATATTCAGACTGATACAATGGCATTTATTGCTATGTTTCATGATTGCGGTTGTCTATGTTATAACACTTACTCATTTTTTTTAAGTAAATGTATTCAATATTTGTGTCGTGATATACTTTTAGATATGATATGAGTTATGATACTCAAAATATATGAAAAATTTTAAGAAATTAAGCATATCAGGATATATATATATATATATATATGTGTGTGTGTGTGTGTGTGTGTGTGTGTGTGTCAACTTCTTTAGAGCAAAGAGAGATTGCAAATTTGGTGCTTTCACCTTCAACTTTTGGAAAATTTACATTTCAATTCATTACCAGAACTAAAATGCAAAACAGACAGGTAGAGCACACCTTTACACTTGGAATTCAAGCACATAAGTTCAAAAAAAATAAAAAGTAAGGCCGAAGCCTTAATGGCAATGTCACAGTAAGGAATACCCATTTGCTAAATATGTTCTAACTACCAGGTAACTTTTAGCAGAAACATGATTATATAGGAAATATAAAGGGTTTCCCCTTATTATTATTATTATTATGCATTTGCAATACTAGAACTCAAACATTACAGTTGTTAGTACCAAAGTTCAGACCATCCAAAATTCAGGGTGATGACATGGAAAATCCTAATCCAACAACAAGAGTGGGGAAATCTGGCATACTTACCAGTTAATCATTATTGACCAATAATTTGTGTTAGGAGTTCACTAGTATCAACACCACCGCAAGCATCCCTAACCAAAACTCCCCAACCCTCCAAATCAAAGCTCATTTTTCGCTTCTGCATCTCCTCCAAAACAAAGCAAGCACCATCGAGTTTCCCACACTCTAATAGCCCTGCAATCAACCTGCAAAAAGTTTCCAACCGCGGACAATGTCTAGTAGTCAACATCACGTTCAAAACATTCAAAGCACCTTCGAAATCCCGAACCACACAAAACCCATCAACCATCATCCTATATGTAGCTGCATTGGGTTCACAGCCTTTAACCTGCATTTCAATCAAAACTTTGTAGGCTTCTCCAACTCTACTCTCCTTGCAAAGATAATTCACCAATATGTTATAAATCACAACATCTGGCTTAAACCGCCTTTTCTTCATTTCACTAAGCACTGATTTAGCTTCCTCAATCTCCCCTCTCTTTCCAAGATAACTCACCAAAACACCAAAGTTAATAACCTTTGTTCTACAACCTTGATATTCCATATCAAACATCATCTTTTTAGCTTCCTTATATTCACCTAAAGAACACAAACCTTCCATCAACAAAGCATAAGTCACAGCAGTTGGATACTTCCCTTTCTTGACCATATCTTCAACTAAATTTTTAGCTTTTTCCACGTCACCCTTTTTACACAAAAACCCTATAAAACTATTATAAGTAACAACACTAGGTTCCACGTTTCTTTCGAGCATTTCATCAAACAAATTGCAAGCTTCATTAAACTCTGCCCTTTTCAACAACCCCTTGATTATTACATTGAATGTTACCGAATTCGGGCGAAAACCCATTTCTTTTGACTTATCAAAAATCTCTTTTGCCTCAGAAAACCTATTGTCATTGACGAGGACATTGAGAACCGAATTCAAAGACTGAAGCGTGCAAACGCAATTAAAAGAAGGCATTTTATAGAAAAGTTCAATAGCCTTTTCAATCAAAAGGGCTTTTCCGTAATGTTGAAACAAAGCACAAAAAAGGGTTTCTTTGCAACGAATATTAAAATCTTGCATATAGCCAAGAAGCGTATCAACAGCTTCGAAATTTCGAGACTTTGCAAGCTTATAAATAAGAGAAGAAAATGAAGGATAATCATGTTTATATCCCATTTGGTAATATTCATGGAAAAGAGACAAAGCTTTATCCGAGTCATGTATTTCTTTCATAGCTGCAACAAAAGGGGTTGGTCTATTTTGGCTTTTCTTTTGAGGGTTTTCATGGTTTGTTTTGGTCTTTGGTTTTTTACCACCAAATTTCTGGTAATGTTTAGAATGCCAGCGGATTTCTCCGAAATGGTTTACTAGAAATCGTTGCATTTGGTTAATAGGTTTTGATATAGAATGTAACATGGCAGGGAAACAATGTTCTGATCCCCACGAGCAACTCTAGAGAAAATGAGAAAACGAACAGGAAGAGCCGGGACTGATAGGAAAATAAAAAAAACGAAAGAAAAAAGAAAAGAAAAGATAGACTGCGGGGAGTGAATGGGCCGGGAATGACCGAGTTTGGTTCGGGTTGTTTTCATGCCTAAATCTTAAAGGGCTAAGATAAGATTTGGGTATCTAGGCCCAAAGAAACCCAGATATTTATATGGGTTTCTACTCTTATTGCTAAAATAAATTTATAAACGTTTATGTTCAATGTTTTTATTTTTGGCCAAAATGTCAATGTTTATGGTTCTTGAATTAAATTTAAATGAAAATATTGTTATCTATTTAGCAGAACGAGAATTTGGTACCCTTAACGTGCCTGAATTTTTTTTTAAAAAAAGAAATTGAAAAAGATAAGTTATTTAAGTAATTTTTATAGCATTTTAAGTAAACATTTTTTTTGTTAATTATTTCGGTTTCAGATTTTGATAATAGTTTTGATTGAGTTGATGGTAATTTAACTCGTAACACCAAACCGAGTTAGAAATTTTAATTATAGATAATAATTTCAGCTTGATCAAATAATAATAATAATAATAATAATAATAATAATAATAATAATAAAAGTTTTAGACTCAAATAAAAAATGATAACCCCAATGTAAGTTTAACCATTTGTATATGGTGTTACATTTCATGTTTTTTATCACTTGTGTAAGTATAAATATAACAAAATTTTAAATACGAATACAACATATATATTAAATACAATATATTATTTGTGTATGCCATATCATATTTATTATATTATTTATTATATTTATTAAACCTGTTATGTCATATCCAAAATGAATTAAATTTATCCAAACCTGAATAAGCACTCACGTTAGCTTTGCTTTTGTCAAAGCTAATCTTTAATTTACAGGTTATAATTTGTTGAAAAAATGAAACTAGATTGATCATAATTAAATCTATCCACGGTCCAAAATTTATAAATTTTTTTTAGGCCAATTGAGTTGATTCCAAAATCTATTTTATTATTTATTATATTATTAAAATATTATTTTATAATTAAATTTAAATAAAAATATTATTTTTATTATTAAATAATAATTTGGACCAAATTGATTTGAATTTAAAAAAAAATTTATTTAAAGCTTAATCTATACAAATTGGATGGATAACCTGATCTGCCCCTAATCATTATAATATCCTTAAATTGAGTAATTGATATATAAATTTAAGAATTTCAAAAGCCTTGGAAGAAAAGGAAAAATGCTCGTGAAATTAGATTTGACAATTTCAGATACGATTATATGAATATGACACGTATAAAATATTAAATACATAATATAACATAAATAATATCTCAAAATTTATCTAACTTGACTTATTAATGCATCAAAATATAATATAAATAAAAATATTTTAAATATAATTACGATATCATGAGATACTTAAATATTACACGTATATACGAATTTACGTTTTTATTTGAAATAAAGGTGGGAAGGTACTTTACTACTTTTGCACTTATAGGGCAATAACATGTTTGAAAGACTCCAAACTTATTTCAATTATAATAACCATCATTCAAAGAGTAGAACAGGATCAATGAGTACTTCAGATTATGTTCTCCACATGTTGGAGGGCATTAACGAGATTGTAGCCTCGTGGTACTGGAATGCAGACAAGATCATGGGCCCTGGGAGCTGTTAACCCATTCCTTTCAGTCATATCAACAGAATTCCCACCGGCGGTGGATTTCACCCGGCCGTCGGGGTTTACCACCTTGAAGTCAAAGCATTGCATGGTAGCTGCCACTACGGTCGGCAATTCTTGCATGGCTAACGAGATCCCAAGGCAGCCCCTCCTCCCAGAACCGAACGGTAACAGCTGAAAATGCTGACCTTTAACGTCCAAATGGCTCGTTCCATCGGCTTCACTGCTTGGCAAGAATCGCTCAGGCCGAAATTCCAGTGGATCTTTCCAGTACTCAGGGTGTCTTCCGATGGACCATGCGTTTACAAATACTATAGCATTAGCAGGAACGTCGTAACCATTAATTTTACAAGCTTCTACTGATTTTCTTGCGACTACTGGGATTGGTGGGTGAAGCCGAAGTGTTTCCTTTATAATAGCTTGGATGTAGGGAAGATTTGGAGTGTCGGATTCTTGTACGATCCGATCAGTTCCCACAACTTTGTCAATCTCGTGCCTTGCTTTCTCCAGCACTTTCGGATGGTTCATAAGCTCTGCTAGTGCCCATTCAATCCCGCCAGCTGTTGTATCTGTTGCTGCCGTTAAGAAGTCCTATATACGCAAAAAGAAAAAAAAAAAAACAAATTTTCAGAAAGAAATATATTCTGATCAGTTAATTAATATAAAATGAAACCATTTGTGCTCATAGTTATATAGTCATTTATTCTGATCAGAAAGAGTTGCGGATATTAAAGTCGACGTTTGAACAAACTAGACTAAGTTACGAGTTCAAGGTCTTTGTATATAAGGTATGGAAGCATGCAATCTTAACATTTAGATGCAATTGGTTGGTGACCTTCAATTGGATAGTAATGAGAAATAGAACTCAAATTAAAATAGCTGTTTGAACAGACTAGACTAAATTACGATTTCAAGGTCTTTATATATGAGGTATGGAAGCATGCAATCTTAACCTTTAGATGCAACTGGTTGGTGACCTTAAGTTGGATACTGATGAGAAAATTCTTCATTTTGACCGATCTCATTATTAAGCAAAGCTAAAAATAGGGCGAAGGGGAGCGAGAAAATGAATCAAGCAGAAAAAAAAAGAATCAATTGTCTTTCGAGCTTCTCATGCTTGAATCATCTTCTAAATGTTATTAGTAGTTAGTTCATGCATGCATGTCTAGCACGAGACATGCAATATATATAGCCACTTACCAGAACCAAGGCCTTGATATTATCTCTTGTTAATCGTATCTCGGAATTCTCATCCTCCTTAACGTCAAGCATAAGGTCAAGAAAATCCCTAATCTCATCTTCATCATGACCTTGATCGATCGTTTTTGAAGTAGTTCTTTTCTTTCTTTTTAACTCTCTATCTGATATAAGCTTTTCCAGCAACCCGTCATACCTTTTATGTACGTGATCAATTTTCTTTCGAAGTCTCTGCAAATCTAAATTCTTGCAAAACCAAATGAAATCCGCTGAATTAAATTCTCCAAAAAGCTGAGTCACTTCACGAATCAAGTTCTTAGCCTCATCGGCCTGGCTATTATCGTTCTCTGAACACCTTATACTCAGCATCATTTGAGAGATTGTGTTGTTTGTCAGCTTCAACAACTCCTGGGAGACATTAAGACTTTGACCAACCTTAGATTTGCTCAATAGGAGTTGAAGGAAATACCGTAATTCTTTGGTTCGAACTGGAAGGAACTGATTGATCATTCGGACACCAAAAAGCTCGGAAGTGCTCAGCCTTTTGATGAATTTCGAGTAAGGTCCATAAAGTGCGAAGGCATAAGAGGCCTTATAGGTAAGTTGATCGACAGCTGTGCTACGCTTTCGGGTTGAGAATGAGAGCTCATTAGTCATAAGGATTTCTTTGGCAAGTTCAGGGTTCGAGGCCACAATGGCTGGGATTGAACCGAGCCTGAGATAAATCAAGGGGCCATAACGAGACGATAGGTTGTGGAAAGTCTGGTGAGGCAAAGTGCCAATGATCAGATGAAGGTGGCCGATGATTGGCAAGGCTGGCGGACTTGGAGGAAGACGAAGCCGTGCTCGGCTTCGCATGAAGAACACGGCAAGGGGTACGAGGAAGAAGAAGAGAATGCCGAAATCGTTGAGCTCAAGTATCATAGCTTCGGGACAAGGAAGGGAGGCCTCAACTTTAGGGTATGTAAGCAAAAACGGTCTTAGATTTTCCGTTTGGAAGGGCACCTATTTATAAGAACTCCGTATTAGTTACTGCTGCAATAAATTTTCTGAGCTTTTTTTATTTGTTTTAATATTTTTTATTGCATATTTAAAATTATCTTTTATTTATGAGTATTTAAATATTAATAATTTTTATTAAAAAAATTATTTTTAAATATCAATTTTTCAAAGTAATTGAAAAACTTACTTGAATTAATCTATGAGTTCATGTCTAGAAGAACTTATCATTTATCAAATGGGCAATGCCACAAATAAAATAGGATTAATACTATCAAACACTGTTGGTAATAGCCAATTACACTTAGTTGACATGGTAAAAAATAAGTTGGAAGTTGGATATATAGATTCAAGACTTTCAAGCCATGTCATAATTAATTATTAATTATTAATTATATTATATTTATATATAATAATATTAGGTAGGGAAGTACGCTTTATCAAGAGCCAAGATTTTATTTTTATTTTTTTCCAAAAGCATAAGCTTGCTTAAGACTTACTTTAACATAAGTCTTCATATATATATATATATATATATGAAAAATTATTTTATATATTATTAATGAAGTTTTTAAATTTTATAAATATAATTAAAATAATAACATATATCTTTCGAATGTAAAAAAATTAATAAAAAATAAAAATAAAATATATGATAAATTTTTAATTCATTTTTAAAGTTAAAAAAAATTTCTTTTAATGTATCACGTACTAATTCCCCTTTGTTGGAGGAAAAGTCAATTCCCTATTTGAAACTTGAAAATTATTATTTTAATACTCTTTTTAGTCTGATATGATATATATATATATATATATGGACGCTATATTATTCAAAATTTGTAACAATATATAAAAAATTTTTAAAATTCAAAATCTTTTCGTATTAAACAAAAAATTATATCTAATATTAATACTCAAATACAGATAATGCAATCATATATAACATAAACACGCTTAAATTATATTTAAATATAATATGTATACATGACGCACACATATATATTTTTAAATAATTATATTTAATACTAAAAAAAATTAAACCTACATCAATGATCTATATATATAACTATATAACGCAACATGTTAAATGGAATGCATGCCTCTTCCTA
>JBBYHO010000006.1:16615642-16631352 GCA_038382025.1 Adansonia gregorii | reverse complement strand
TTTGAAATGGCTAAAATTTCTTAATTTTATATTTATTTTAATATTTTATTTGTGTTTTTTAATTTTTAATTAAATTGATATCACTTAATTCGTGATACCAAATTCAATTAAGAGTGAATTAAAAATATTAATTTAATTAATAAAATTATTTAAAAGTCTAAATTAAATTATAATAATTTTATAAAATAAAGGATAAAAAATATCATTTACTATAAAATTTAAATATTTTTAATTAATTTATTTTTGTCAGAATTTAGTATTAGTAGAGATTTTTCTAAAATACATTTAATAGTTTGAGATGTAAATTTAAGCCAGAAAATTAGAGTTAAGACTTAGACCCGGTGAATTAACTGATAAAACTGATGATTGCCATTTGCCAGGTGCTAGTTTTGAAGCAGCTGACACTTGCATGCATTCCACGTGTAGCCAAATTGTTGACCACGTGTGAAAACCTCGTACCAACTCAAAAGAAACAACGACAGAAAAAAAGGCGCCGGCGGGGGGGGGGGTTGTTCTGTTTGTATTGTCTAACATCTCGTAGAGATCGGTAAAATCGGATAGTTTTTAGATCAAAAGAAGAAAAAACAATGGCGTCTAATCTTAAGCCTGTGTTTGGGTACACGATATTTTATGTTAACAACGTAGGCAAATCTGTTGATTTCTACTCAAAAGCCTTTGATTACAATGTTCGTCGCTTGGACGAGTCGCACAGGTATAATATATACATAAACATAAATATATATATATATATATATACACACAAATATCCCATTCAAAATATTTGCATTGCATTTGCATGTGATTTTGACTTTGTTTTATGAATGATTTCTGGGGGGCAAATTACCAGATGGGGAGAGCTGCAGAGTGGGCAGACCACCATTGCCTTTACTCCAAAACACCAACACGAGACCGATGGCCTAACCGGTTTAGTTCAGTTCCCAAAATCTGATCTCCACCGACCCCCGATGGAACTCTGCTTGGTTTATTCCGACGTTGATGCTGCATTCAAGGTTTGCGACAAACAACTATCATGTTGTCATCTTTGTTTTTTTCCCCCTCCGATTTTATTTGAAATAATTGCAACAAGATGATGAGTGTCTTATATTAATGAATTGAAACTGTTTAGGGATCCAATCTGATCAAAGATTGGAGCTGAAAAAGCTTATTTGAACTAATATGCATGCGTCAATACCTTACCTATTGGGAAATTTTAAACTTTTCATTGTCAGACAGTACTGACCCTAACTGCATACTAATAAGAAATTTTTTTAAAAGCATACTATGTCATTTTAACTATATCTTAAATGTATTACTTACAAAGAACAAACGTGATGAAATGGATCTTTTTTATATATATATAATATAAATATTATTTTACTTATGCTTGCTTGGGCTTCAATTGTCGTTGTTGTTGTTGTTATGGTTGGAGGAACAGCGGGAGGTGGAGAATGGGGCGGTGGCAGTGAGCCATCCAGAGTACAAACAACACTGGGGACAGAAGGTGGGGTACGTGCGCGACATCGATGGCATGATGGTGAGGATGGGAAGCCACTTTCAGCCACCAAAGCAAGATTGATTGATTGATTTCAACTAATGAATTTAATTAAATAAACCTACTTTGTTTTGCATTAGGCAACTTCGTAACCTAATGTAAATCTTAACTTCTGAATAAACCTTCAGATTAGAAAATCGTAATAATTGCTATTATTATTGTTATTATTTTAAATCCTAAGTCTAAATTACAGTTAAGATGGGGTCAAATTAACTTCTATCGATTATACATTTGTTCCACGTAAATTCAACAAAAAAGCTTGCTAATAAACACTAACCAAAACGTTTTAGGATACAGAAAAACATTTTGCCGAGTTATTACTACTTTCTTCAACCAGAGGAAAATAAGTTTAAAAAAAAAGGGGGAAAAGTGTGAGAACATAGAGAAGAAGCAGCAGCAACCGATAGATCATAACATTTCTTGTGACCGTCTGACGCAACGACTGACCTTCCTCTTGAATTCATCTCTCCTCTCTCTCCATTCCTTCTGCAAAATAATATACAAAAAACATTATTTTGAACGAATATTAAACCATGGTTTTCATTCTTTGGTTAAACGCATTGGCAAAAAGCTTATATTAACATGTTTATTCGATATGAGTATTATGTATCAAACATGGATACTACGATGTACTGAACATGAATACGTAAAAGACAAACATGGATACTACGATGTACTGAACATGAATACGTAAAAGAAAAGAAATGAGTTGCATTAACATAGGTAAATACTGATCATCAAAGAGATGGTACGAAAAAAACAAAAGCATAGATGAAATTCAAGACGTAAGGGAACAGGTCCATATCAGAGCATCATATAATCTGAGTGCTTAACATGAGTTCAATCCAGTAACCTTTTTTTTATATGGAAAGTTTTGTTACACTAGAGCCCTTGATAGAAGGCCACACCATCTTAGTACGTGAAACATTCAGAAGGAACTTTTCAAGCAACTCCAGAAATCCATAATCCAAGGTGCACCTCGAAAAAAAAGTACGGATCAAGACAATCGACAATTACTTACTGCAGCTTCAACATTCGCCGGAGATTCGTCGTTAGGGCTGGAAAGCATTGATATGATACTCAAAACAATACTTTCAACCTGCCAAATAGTAAGAAAGACTAAATTGTTATAAATCTTTGATTGTTCATCTGCTAAACTAAACCTTTATCCGAAACCAATTAAGATTCATCTATATGAACTTTTTCTTACTTCCAATTCGGTTTAGGCCAATCTACCTGGCCAAGTTTAAGCTTCCACATGCTTACAATTTACGTCAACATTTTCTGCCCTTCTTTAGTTTTTTGTTTCCACATTCGACTTGTGTTATTATTTTCGTGGTCCATTACATAAACACGATAAATCTATTAAACACCTAAGCATCCTTATTTCAGTTAACTTTTAATTGTTACTAACTCCACCTTTTTAAAGAGGAATCCATTCCTTAAGATGTTTTTCTTGAGTTATTCACATTTACCTCTTTGTTTTTGTCTGATAAAAAAATTACTTGCATGCAATCAAGTAGTTAAACTTAAAGAAAATTCGAAGTCTATGGCACTATGAATGTTCAAAGCGCTTGCAAAGGCACAACTACGAAAAGGCAATATAAAAAATAATTCACACTTCATAACCATACTGTATGTACTGGCATCCAACGCTCACTGGCAAGCTCATAGCCATTTGGATCATCACCGGGAGGATGAAGAATTGATATGCAAACGCGCCCATCAGGATAAACTGCAAAACGAAGAGACGGAAATTAATTCTTACATTACATAAAGGCATGCAAGAGTCTGAAGAAAACAATGGTAAATACCATTAGGATGCCAAATCTCTGATGTAAATTTCACCGTTGGAGGGCTGTTTGGATAGTTAGGTGGAAAGCTCATGATGGCATTGAAAAATCCCCCTTCACTGAAATTAGAATATGTGTTTTAAAGATTACCAAGTAAAAATCATAAAGATTACTAGATATATTCCCCAGATGACAGATTAATGAACAATTATTCCCACAACAATAACTCAATCCAATGCCGAGATTACTCACGAAGAAGCAAATAAATAACACTGTTGAGAAGCTGATGCAAATTAAACAAATTCCAAAAGCACAAGAACAACCATTTCTGCTCCTCAGAAACCAACAAACCCACAAATAGAAGCTAAGAGGCTATCATTTAACCATGCGAAATTGAACCAATAGTAGAAAAGCCCTGTTGTAATGATGAAACTTAATGTCGTAAATTTACAATGACAGAAGCTTCCAAAACCCCCCACCCATAGTCATTCATTATAAACGCTGGCAAATTGGCAACAGTAACACCATGAATGGGTAAAACTAAAAATCAGATATTCGAAACCTTCCAACCACTTAAACTCAATCAAGTTAATCGAATTTAGAACCCAATATTCCATTTAAATTCAATAGAAGACCTTAAAATCAACCCTGGCACGAATCATAACTCAACTAAATCTATCTAATTTCAAAACCCAAGGTCCTGTTAAGCATCAATCATAACCTCAGTTCCGGATCCAATGTCATCGAACAAAACCCATATCAAAGAATTCATAGGAAACAATTAATTTCACTATAAAGAACAAAACTTTACCAAAAAGAAAACAACAACAACACTTACTAAAGAGTGTCAGGTGGTCCAAGAATTGTAACACTCCATTCAAAGATATTGTTGTCATCAACCAATCCGGCTGAGAACCCATCAACCGGATTCTTACAAAGATCTGCAAAAATCGATCAATCAAAACCCAACTCAAAATCGAATCAAAACACCCCCTCCCCCCCCCCAACCACACACAAAAATCATATTTGAAATCATTAAAATTGAAATAGATCAAATAAAAAAAAGTACCTTTGAGCTGTTTTTGAAGAAGCAGGCTGGCCTGAGATGACATATAAACAACAAAAACGATACATAGAGAGCGAGCAGAGAAAAGCTCTGGGATTTGAAGAGAGTAAAATTAAGGAAAAAAAAAGTAGAAGCCAATTCAGACACTCTGTTTATAGATAGAGAGAGTTTGCCCTCTCACGATTGCTCACGGGAAGAGCTAGGATCATGTAGTCCTATTTGTTTTAACGTGTGTGTTTCGATCGAATTAGGAATTGCCACGTAAAAGTTTGGTCTGGGATCAGCGCATGGTTTGAAGTACATTTTATGGAGTCAATATTTAATACAAGAACAGATACTGCAATAACACTTTAATAACATATAAACAAAAATTTTAAAATTTTTAATAATAATTATAATCATATTTATAATATATTGTATTATATAATTTATTTTTTATATAAAATTATACATCAGTAATACATTATATATTAATATTTTAATTTTTTTATAATAATATTATAAATTAATTCTAACTTTAAATTTATTAAATTAATTCTAACTTTTGATAGCAATATATGATTAGCAAATCCATAAGGTTTACTGAAAGAAGATAAGGACAAGCTATAACTCCTCAGGCCCCTTTATCAGCTACTACTAAAGGCTAATCTGTCCCGTTGTCTATTTCAGAAACGAAACAAAAGAGTTAAAAAAAAAAAAAAAGATGATGACTCAACGAAGCAGGAATCAAGCATTTCACGTGCTAGCACTGTAACAAAGGCATGATGAAAGAGGAGAATCAATTTTTTTGAGAAAAAAAAAAGCCCAAAAGTGGAAAAGGAAAAGATTAGTCTTTTCAAATCCATGGTGCTGCCGTGCACCACTTTCTTCGGTACTCCCTTGGCTCTGCTCCCTGTTTTCGATCTCCTACACAGAGATTCGCGTCGCGTCCCAAAAAATTAAAGCAACAAACAGTAATAAAATATAAATGGCATTATTTATGTGGTCCAGCAAATTCAAGCATGTCTTTTGCCTGATGAGTATGAGCGGGTGACTTTCGAGGGAAAGATTTTGATTTGGTTTTGTTTTATATTCTAAGTAGCAATAAATATATATATATATATATACACTAATGTACAATCTGAGATTGTTAAAATTTAAAGGGAAGAAGATAAAAACTTTTTAAAACTATGGCATTCAGGGTAAAATCTTCAAGTTTATATAATTTATATATTTTATTTAGGTTTAATCTTCTTATTTATTACTCATTGATTTTAACTTAGAACATTTACGTTTGTCTTATAATACGAAGTTTTGAAAAGTGCGGTTCATCTTTGGCTAGAATCAAGAAGTCAAACTGAACGTCTATCTCTTCTTTTTATGATTAGGGTAAAAAAAGATTAAACAAACACAAAACAGAAATCAGATGAAAAACATTCATTTTGATTTAAACATACTCCGGCAATTACAGTTAAACACCATTAATTCTTCAATCCCAACTTGCAAACATAGCACTAGAAATTAACATAACTGGAAGTTCTTATAACCTCTTTCGGGAACTCAGCTGGAACAAGAGCATTCAAATTTATTGGCTTCCTTAGTGACAGAAGATAACCTTAAGCTCACGTGGGGAAGCACAGTCGTGCACGAGCGAAGGGCTGTCGTGGGCGTAAGTAAACGTGGCGGGACAAGCATGCTTGAAGAACTGTGAAAAGCTCGAAGCCCTACAGGTTTGAGGGCTGTTGTAATGGTTCCTACAACAAAGCTCGTCGGTTCCAAAGGCTTGACATCCACTCTTACAACCCACCACCGGACCATGACCCGGCGGCGACCT
Organism: Adansonia gregorii; assembly: GCA_038382025.1. NCBI lineage: Eukaryota > Viridiplantae > Streptophyta > Magnoliopsida > Malvales > Malvaceae > Adansonia > Adansonia gregorii. Next base: position 16,625,128 of record JBBYHO010000006.1, on the reverse strand, counting down.
CTGCTGTAACTTGGCCGGACACGTGGCCAGAAGATTAGCCCTGCACCCAACGACAGGGCACAGGCCTTTCCCTTCGTGTGGCGTCACAGTCATCGGAAGGTTAAAACCATCCACAAGGCTGACTTCATAGGAAGAGAGGTCTTTATGGCCACCATGGTGGAGGCTGAACTGTGCCAGCGTCACAGGGGCGACTCCACCGAGACCATTGCACTCTATGCGGTGGCCACAGTCTCCGGTGGCACAATAGAAACGGCCGTTGGAGTGGGTGCAGCCGGTTCGTGCCCAGATACGACCAGACCAGTGGACGGTGGGTGCAGGGAAAGAACGGTGGGTGAGGGTTTCAAGGGCGAAGCCGCCTCGTTCAAGGACAGGGTGGCCAGCGTTGGGTTGGATAGCAGGATAAATGGTGAAAGGGCAGTCGTTAACAACTGTTAAAATAAGACCAGGCTGAGTGGCTTTAACAAAGCTGCATAAGAGAAAGAAGGTAGCAAAAATGAATAAAGAAGAATAAAAAGGAGAAGCCATTGTTGAATTAACAACTGAAGAAGTAATGGTATGTTCCTCTGCCATTTCTAATTTGCTTCTTATAGAAGTGAAAGAAGAGCAATATTATCGTATAGAAAGACTGAAATACCCTTTACTCCAACACTAACTTATGGAAATACTTTTATGGAGTTTGTCAGTGGGCGGTAGCAAGGCTTTTTAACTTTTTTTATGATTATGCTGGCGACTAACCGAGCGGAGACTGCAATAAAAGTTCAGAAACCAGAGGATAGGGATTATATGATTGGGACTTTACGAGGGTGCCTGAGCCTAGATTAGATATCACTATAAAATAATAACTAAAACACTATTAAAATATAATCTAATCTAAAAAATTAAATTATTTTTTATTATATTTAAATATTATATTAATAATATTTATTTTTATTTAAATTTAATTTGTTTTGAAATAAAAATTTTTAATTTTATTTACGTTAACTTATATTTATATATAAATAATTTAAATTTATTGAAGTTTGCTTATATCATATATTTTTAAATTTTAAATTTAATTTTTTATAATTTAATATTTTTATAAAATTTTTAAAATAAAAAATAATTAAATATATATTTTAATACTTACGTTATCACATTATATATTTATTATAAAAATTACAAAAAATATAAATTAAAAAATAGGTCGAGTTAACGTAGACTTTAAATATTAAATTCAAAGTTTGATACATTTATAAAATGGGTTTTTTTTTTTTTTGCTAAAATCATGTTTCGAGCCTAACACTTTTGTTAAAATATTTTAAATATTTCAACTTTCAAATTTAAATAAATAATTCGATTTATAAATATTTATAAATATAATATAAAAATATTATAATTTTTATATAATATAAATTATTAATATATTATAATTTATTTAAATATTTTAAAAATAATTATATATATATAAATATATAAGACACGTATAATATTAATATATGAATTATTAAATCTATTTAAGCTTAAACTTTCCATAGTCTTGACTCTTGGATACTTCACCAGTAATTTGATTTTAAATTTCAATGTAATATTCTGAGGTGATTAGGCGGATTTTTGTTTGTTACGCTTGGAATGGTCACTTTTCAGGCTAACGAAAAAGCCTACTGAATTAAGATGATAGCACTTTTGGTTTTTTGTTACTTTAATACTGCTTCGCTTTTATTAATTTGGAATCAAACAAATGAATCGAAAGGGGTGGGTTCTGCGGCTTGCTCAAAATGAATGGTTTTGTTTCTCTTCTCTCTTTTTTGTCAATAAAATTAATATTAAATTTACAAATTATTTACAAAAGAAATTATCAATACTGAAAAATTAAATCTAAATATTTAAATAAAATATTGCGAAAATCAATAATCAAAATCATTAAAAAAAGACAGAAAAAGTTCATGCAAACACAGCGATCTGTAAAGATATAAAGGCGAAGCGAAGCAGTTCCGTTTTCAAGTTCGTGGAAATACTACAAACACTGGGAAGAGAGAGAAGAAGATAATTATTAGCATTGAGTTCGAGGTGGAACGGTCAAGTTAAGACAAATAAAACACGTTGGCAAAAACATTTAGCAAACCAAAGATGGGCTTTAAAGCAATTAACGTCGTGTACGAGATTCCTGTCGGTTTGTTTACATTTTTTTTTTTTAATTTCATTTTGATATTTCCAGTTTAATGGTCGCTTTTTCTATGTACGGAGTTAAATTATAAAAATACTTTTCAATTTTGGGGGGGGGGGTGACAAAGGCAAAGATTCAGAATACTCACGACTCCGATAGGAAAAGGAGAGATTTCGGGCAAGGTTAACAGAAATTCCAAAACTATAGGCTAGAGCTTATCTTAGATCAAAGCAAAGACCAAAGGGATTTCTAGACTGGACTTGAATAGTGTAGAAATAATACCACAATATTAATTGAACAAGATTTTATTGGTGGTTTAGTTAATGAATACACTTTTTTTTTATAAATACTGACTAGATATTGAATAATATTTTTCTTTTATTAAAAATTTATAATTATAAATTTAAAATTTAATTTAATTAATTTTTTTTAAAAATATTTAATAAATTTAAGATTTCAATCCCAATAATTTTTTTTTAATTCTCAAGCGATCAGCAGAAATTTTACTACAAAGAAGTAGGCCCAGGCTACTTCAAATATAAATACTTTGGTCAGGAAAAGAGAAAAGCCCATCAACTACTTGTTGGATTCCAAACTAAAAACTTGAAAGCAGCTTTACTGGTGGATCACATACTTGCCAACCCAAAAATGATTAATTTACAGGCCAATTTGAACCTAAAATCACAAAAGTCGCCTTGGCCTTAGGGGGAATAGGATTTGGACCTTCTTTCTTTTTCTTTTTTTTTTTTTTTTGGGGTTCAGTTTGAAGTCACCTTAAGGCTCACGTATATAATCGAGTTTTGGTTATAAAAGGCGGTAACTTTTAACAGATTTGGGATGATTTATGTGGCTTTTTATGAATATTACCCTCATTAAAAGTCAAAGTTGTATATGATGGACACTTGATTTGGATGCATTAATTAGAAAAGGATCAGACTAATCTCCAAAAACCACTTTACAAATGTCTTTTCTGGTACCCCACCCTGCAAATATGTTAAGTATGCACGTTTCGGCCTTATGGACAAAAAAAATTATGGCCCATGCAATCCGCGATATGATTGATTCTCCTTACTAGAATCTCTTACATTGTAGGGTTTGAACGATGGGTTTTGCCCACCAATGCTTTTAGGACGGTCTTTAAATTAAAAATTTATATTTAATGTATTAATAATATATAATTTTTTATTTATAAAATTTTTAATAAAATGATATTATTTAATTTGTGAATAATTTATAAATATATAAATCTTTTAAATGGATAAAAGGTTACAGGACAAGTTTTTTTCAAATTACTTGTTCAAGCTTTTTCTAATAGTTTTATTATTTAAAAAATATAAAAATATCATTTTTACTAATATAATATATTTTACAAGTAAATTTAAATAAAATATTTTTATTGATAAACAATGATCCGAGTAAATTCAAATCATTAAATTTCATGTTCAAATTTAATCCATACGAGCTTTGACCTGTCAGACTATACCGATTGTCTAGCTCTTAAACAGGTCTAGATATACACACCATCAAATATAAACTATTAAATTAATATATTAAATAAATTATCATTTTCTGAGTATTTAAATTTAATACATTAACTATTAACTATTGTAATTAGTATTAAGTTATTTACTATAGTAACCTTACAAATACACTAAAAGGGGTTAGCAGAATCCTAGAGTGTTTCACTTTTACTCCTCAACAACATAACAGGGAGAGAGAGAGAGAGAGAGTAATTTGCCTATGAATTAACAAAATATTAAAGAGAAATAAAATAAAAGGCAGAGGTCACAGCTGGACGTCCATAAACAACTTTTTCTTTTTGAATTTTCCCCCACTCTCTACAAGTTTCCATGATAGTCCAATGGAAATTTTCAACATGGAAACATCATGACAGCATGCATGCGTCAGTAAACGCATGAAAAAGAAAACGCATCTGCTTGAATGCAAACTAGCAACCATAAGCCCCAGATGATATAAACTTTGGTACAACAACTCAATCGAAAAGCATTCTCAGCCGTCGTGCATCTCATGCCGATGAAAATTATGCTAAAAAGACCCGCAAAAAAAACAAGTAGGATGAGAAATTTGAAGACAATGAATTATTTTTCCGCCAGGGCTATTTTTTGTTTTCGAGAATAGCGACGTGAATGACGAATCAATAACAATAAAGGCTGCTAAATGAGCTTACCTGCTTCGCTAAGTCTCAAAAAAAATTTCAGTGCACAATGGAGGGCGTAAAATTGCACAAATAACGGCGTACAGCAACTTAGGAGCTGCATATGCATTGGCGGGTCCCGACACCCATGCCGACAGCAAGGCTCAAAGCACTCAACAAAAATTAATATCAGTATCGCATGTACTTATATATATATATATATATATGTATATAAATGCAATGATCACTGAGAAATGATAACATAGAAGAAGTCAATCCACAATAACTAGAAACATGGATTTCTCAATCTTACCAATCCAGAATATAATGGCATAGGATTCCTCAGCACATTTAGCAAAACATTCCTACATCTATTTTCAAGTTTGGCTATGATTACAGCAAATATATCAGATAAAAATGCTCCTTCATACTTGTAAGAGCCCGCCCCAACGCACCAAAGAATGCAGCACATGCCACCACCTGCGTAAGATGAGAGGGCAAGTTCTAATCTATCTTCTACTGGCATGGCTCCTGCTTGCAGTTTCTCAGTTCCAGGGCTCAAAAATTAATGTTCAAGCTATTGACTCAGGTAAAATTCTCTCTCTCTACCTTTCTTGCTTACAACCAAATGCATTGGGTATTTGCATGCAACTACATGAAGCAGGCTTCAAATGTTGTTGTAGGTTCTAATGCATTTATTTTCTTCTACTAGTGCCAACAGTTCACTTCAAATTCAGACCTAGAAGCTCCATGCCAAGATCACGTTTACCTACCTGGGTAAGCGTCGAGTACTTTCTTTCAGTTTAAACTATTGTACTTATCTCAGCTAGTATAAAAAACCCATCGACTAAAAACTCATTGCTACCATAAAATGATGAATAAACAGGTTGAAGTGAAGAAGATTCATAAATCCCCATCCGGACCCAACCCAGTCGGCAATCACCGCCCACCATCTAGGCAATAAGACAGTGGATGCAACAGCCAGCATAAAAAGAATGAGGTAGACACGATTTGGTTGGAGTTCAGATGTTTTCATGTAGGCTTTTTATGCTTGTACAAAAATGAATTTACTTTTTAAGATTCATGTCAGAAAGCAAGTATTGATGTACTATTGTATGCTCCTATTCTCCATTAAAAGTTTTTAGATGAGTTACCTCACGCTTACACACCTAGTAAACGGTAGTTTGCTATGAGATGGTATATTTGGTTTTCTTCAGTCAGAAGGTGTCCTATCTCCTAGTTACAATGCTCTGCAAAATAATGCTTCTACTAATTTCAGCTGAGATAGATATATTAGGCTATCCCATGTTTGCAGAAAGAAGCACACTCTTTCTCTCATGAAAGGAAATTCGGGCTCAATATGAACCTTTGTATGTTACTGAAAGCAAAAATGTCAACAAATGGCTCCTCAAATGGCTGAAACAATATAAACAAAGAATTAACAAATGTTCATGTGTTGGGAAATGGATTATAAACTAAAAATACTCCACACTTCAGAGGTACAAATCAGATCAGAGGAACAAGTCAAGGTACAACTATTAAGCACCGCAAGATTCCTATCTCAAACTTCCAGGAAGGAGGCCTTAAATGCTTAAAAGCAAGCTTCACCAGCCACAAGATAAAAATGTTAGGTTAGTGGCTACGCCGTTGAATCAAATATTTTTAATTGGAGCAATAACTGAAATATGAAAAAATACGACTCTTTTGGAGGATGGACATGGAGTTTTTTAATCAAACAATTTTCCTTTTTCACGATTTTGCAATAAATCTGAAAATTAATGCCCAACATAAAAACGGCCACTATATTAATAACAACACAGATCGTTTTTATGTACAGGACTCATCGTAAACTACAACAATTCAATATAAATTCGTCTTATACAGATAGTTTCCACTTAGATCTCGTGCTTCGTCTTGGCCAAGAAATATCAGGAACCTGTTTGCTTGCGCTGAAAGCATATGCTTCTTTGAGATCCTCATCACCCTGCTGGAAATTTCAAATTAGTTATCGCTTTTTCAAGAAAGATACTAAGGTTCAGATTTGTCTAAATCCAACATTTCAACGGCTGTAGTTGGCACAATGTCAAATGGTGTAGTATTAGGAAAAACATTACAGCTACACATCAAAATACCAGCCTTTTACTTACAAGCCTAAAGTTGTATGTTTCTAGATACAGAAAAGCCAATCCTCCCCATACCACTATAGATTGTTACAATTGAAATTTGTAATTCAATTTTAGATATTCTTCAAGTTTAGAACAAGAGAATAACTAATGCTGTTTCAAAGTTGATCATGGTTACCTGCAAGAAAATAATTTTTGCTCATAAGACAAGTAATGCGTGATTGTAGTTAATGTCCCTTCTTGTTACCAATTAATCCTCTCCTTGTCACTAGCATAGTCATGGTTGCACGCATAAGCACAGAAGAAACTGTTTGATGTTACTACCTAGTTCAATCACTGTTGGATATTGCAGCAGTGGAACCAACCTACCGGCACCACAAAGCCAAAACTTCGTGGTCATGATCATGCTGCCATAATCATGAAGTGGCAGACAAACTTCAGCTCTGTAGAACGATGACTGGCTTTCAATGTAATTATTTGCTTCTTTATTGCTGTCGTAAATGGCAATTTTAGAAGATGCACACATGAAAGCAAAAAGTGGTAGTTTCTAATGACTTCATACGATTCAACTTGCAAGGAAGATTAAAACCTTGCAATCCATGGTCCCACAAGAAAACTCTGATTGATAGCCGTCACCCTAAACATGCAATTTTTTGGATAAGTAGGTTGCTTTTCTATTATCCAAGAAGCAGTATCTGCTACAAAAAAAAAAAAAAAAACAGTATACAAGAATTCCTCTCAATACAAGTATTAGATCAGAAGCAAGCAAGGAAAAAAAGAAAGAAAATGCATAGTTCAACCTCATTCCATCAGAAGCAAGTTAAGAAAAAATGGCAGAGTCCAACCCCCAATCATTGCATAACGCAAGATTTACAGAGTCCATCTTGACATTCTTGAGATCATGAAGTCGTAAGGCAACTGTGTTACGAATTTGATCCATTAATCTAGCTTCTCTGAGCTCAATCTGAGAATAAAGTCTACTGTTTCTTTCTCTCCAAACAAAATATATAAGTGCATTTCAAGCTATGCGTAAGATAGTTGCAATTAAACCTCTGCCTTTGATAAACCTAATGGCCTAAAGGAATTCTCCCCTCCAATCCGAAGCTTTTCTTTGAATTCTGCAGAGATCCAGTACTTGCTGCCAAATTTGCTTGGAGTATCTGCAGCTAAAGAAGAGATTTTCCCTTGTCTCACTCTCTTGTTTGCAGAGAAGGCAATCTGCATCTAGAGTCATCCCCCACGAGATCAGCCTATCCTTGGTTGGAAGTTTATCAAGAATTGCCATCCAGGATATAAATGAGTGCCTTGGAATAAAGAATTTAAACCAAAGCAGCCTGTGCCAAGGGACTTTCTCCTTTTTTTTAGACGGATGGTGCTCCAAACAGCTACCACAGAATATTTGGGGCTAGAAAAAGGCCCATTGGTTCCCCCATTGTGAACAACTCGAGAAGCTACTTGCCTTAGTTGTACGAGTTTCCTCAAATTCCAGCTACTATTCTTGGGAATGGGAAACGGCCATGCATTCCTAAAAACGCAATTTGTATCTTCCTGGAAGTGCGGTAATACTATTTCAGTATCAACCCTACATTGGGCTCCTTACCCATCACAATCAAGGACTCTATTTCAATAGAAACAGAGATTATATAACTTCTGCCACTCGCATTTATGATGAGAACCGAATCTATGAAAAATTCTAAACAGAGGTTTGGAGGTTCAACCTTATATATTCTTAGTAGCCTCTAGTCACTAAAACTATGAAAATTACCTTGCCTTTTGTCTGTTCATCAGATTCCTCATCAGAATCAGATGCAGAATCTAGAGTCTGACTCTTCTGCTGGCAGAGCCTTGTTTTACCTTTTTTTTAACCATCTGAACCTGTTACCAATTTCCAATTTTTTTCAGCGAGTTAAATTTGAAGCAAAAACAAAAACATGGGCAACTTTTAGGAAGCTGGCACTGGACTAACCCCAGGCCATGCAGGCTGCGCAGCCAAGATCTTTTTCCACGTTCTGCAGTAATAATTCCACTTGCACTGTCATTTACAACGGTTCTTTTGGCCAAATTTAACAACGGATTTTGCACTACCTAATTTGCATAACCATACTTGTTGTGCGGTTCTAAGGATGTTGTTAAACCTGAAAATGGCAAGGTACATGTAAGAAACTGATAGAAGGACATGTTTTGGTCATACAGTTTGAGTGTTCCGGCGCTTAAAAGTAGTGGTGTTCTAGTAAAGAAATTAATATAGAAGACTAGAACAAGCAACATGTCTACACTTCATTTAATAGGAAAGCATATACAGGAATACAAATATAGGTACATTATACAGGAATACAAATATAGGTACATTATGCAGCACGTAGTGAAGAAATGATGATCAAAGTTAGATGTAGAGATTTAGGCAATGGATGCTCCAAATCCAGAGCGAATCAAATGCAATGAAGCTGAGATAACAGTTCTCATGTATGCAAATCCAGTTGCAAATTAAATCCATAGGACATTAACAGCAATGTAGCAAAGAAAATTATGCTAATATAAGCAAAACATCCAACCTGAAAAGGTATGATCGCAGCAGAGGATACAAGAAAATAAAATTTGGAAGTTCTACCACACTAATACATGCAATACCATCAAGGAAAAATAATGATAGCACAAGAATATGAAGTTCTCAGTCATCCTTCAGAATGATCACTGATGATCGTATAAAAACCATTATGTGCAGTATAAGTTTGTAACACATGTAGAAACCAAATTAGAAGGAAAGTTCATTTTTTAAGTCTATTGGTTTCAATAAAACTGCTAACAGAGTCCCACCGGTAAATTGATAATCCTGATGGAACATATAATGAAAAGTAACCAATCATAAGTGGAAGAAACTTGAAAACAAGAAGTGTGTTCTTTTGGGCCGGATCATATGTCTGTCAAAGAAATTTTGAAAGCTTCAAACTACTTAACAAATTATATATAAGATAAGAATGAAATGGAAGTAATAAGTCCTGCTCTTCTTAGCTGGGGAGGCTTCATGAGTTCCATTGAGACACACTGAGAAACAATAAGAAGCACAG
>JBBYHO010000006.1:16590255-16604489 GCA_038382025.1 Adansonia gregorii | reverse complement strand
ATATATATATATATATATATATATCCATGTGCGGAGTATGATTGAGATGGGATTTTCTAGCTGAATGCTTTTGCTTTATCGGAATCTTCTTTTATCTGTCACTCCATGTGATTATAGGTTTGATCTTATGAAGAAAATTCAAATATCTTCACTCTGTTCCATGATTTAGTGGCTTCATCTTCATTCATCACTTTGCAGGTGAAGATAAGCATTGTCACCATTGAAGCTGACCAGGTTCAGAAAGGAATTGTAGAACTGGTTAACAGACACAGTATTAGGAACCTTGTAATGGGAGCCATACCCGAAAAGTAAGTACTCCCGTAAAAAAATTGAATGTTCACCTTTCCATTTTGATATATTCCAATTTCCAAATTGTGTCTGCTTTTCTTTTTTGAATGTCCAAAACTCTTTTCTTTTGCCACAGTTCATATTTACATAACATTTCATATTTTACTTTATGTAAATATGAACTGTAGAACATTAATATTGCATTTTAAGTCTAATATGGAGTTTTATTTTGGGATAGTATAAATGGTTATCAATCATTTCATATGTTACTCGAACTTGGTTGTGAGTGTCGAATATGGGTGTGTTCAATTTTTCTAAGTTTTCCCATGCATTTGGAGGGTATTTCTCTAGAAGCATGTCTGAAAATATATCGGACATGGGAACTTGAAGAAAAATGAAGAGTCGATGCAACATAGATCATTTCATCTCTTCTTCCATTTGGACAAATAATAGAAGTTCTGTTCCCATTGTGTGCTTAAGAATAATCTTCACCCTTGTCTTTTAGATCTTTCCTCTTCCAATTTCATCATAAAGATATTAGAAGCAGTTCTTTTTCCTGGTATCCTTGAATAGAATCCTGTTGGTTTAATACAGTTGCATGAGGATGAAGAAGAGCTCCATGAAAGCAAGTTATGCTGCCAGAAATGCTCCCTGCTTCTGTGATATATGGTTTATCAACAAAGGGAAACTTGTGTGGACTAGGGAAGCCTCTGCAGACCCAAGTTCTTTTCCACCAGTTGCTCAAGCGGCTGCTAGTGCACAAGTGCGGAGGTCGAACTCACTACCACGTAGTAAGGTTGATTCTTTAGTCCACCCAGAAAATATTCATTTGGAATCTTCTCAAAGTATAACATTTGTTGCAACTGCCCAATTGACCGAGAGTGAACCAGCTCAAATGGATGTGTCTCTTTCACCCAGATTATCTAGTTTTGCTGCTAGATATTCTCCCAACTACTGTCGGAGTTTGTTGAGCCCAAGTTGTACTACTGGCTCTGAATGTGCTTCTTCTGAATCGAGATTGTCTTTAGATTCTTATTCGAAGGATGAGGATGAAAGTCTATACAGTCGGCTCAGAGAAGCAAGTATGGAAGCTAAGGCATCAAGGAATCAAGCATTAGCAGAATCATTGAAATGCCAAAAACTGGAATCAGAAGCCATGGAAGCCATCAACAAGGTATGTATCCTAACTCCATTGGAGGGACTTTACTTTGTGTATCTTGCCGTTCGTCATTTCAATCAAGCATGCGAATTTATGGAATCTTTTTGAGTTTGTTTCAGCAGTTTCATATTATGATATTAATAGAATAAACTGAAAGTAAAAAGAACTTGGAATCAAAATGCAGTTTTTTTTTTCTCAGCCTCTTAGCACATTTTGGATCTTTTTAAAATCAATTTTGATGTACAATATTAGCTGATTTAGACAGTTTTAATTGGATTCTAGCAATAACGAAGGTAATATGAGTATGGTTAAAGTCTTAGATTTCTTGGGTGTTCTTCTGAAAGTATTTTTTTTCTTTTTCAGCTCAAGAGCATCGAATCTGCCTGTCTTCATGAAATCAAACTTAGAAAGGAAGCTGAGGAAGCCTTTCGAACCACTATGCAAGAACAAGGAAAGCTCATAAAAGAGAAAGAAGAAATAACAAAAGAGCTACAGAGGACTATGAGAAATGTTGCCCTACTAAACAGCTGTGCACAAGAAGCAAATTGTAAGCGTGATGAAGCTGCTGGAGAACTGAAACTTATCCAAGCATCCGTTGCGACTTTGCGACAGGAAAAGCAGAGAATCAGACAGCAAAAACTGGAAGCTGTTCGCTGGTTAGAACGTTGGAGAAGTCGCGGGCAAGCTGGAACTGCTACTTGTAATGGTTTCATTGGGCTTGTTGAAGATTTACCCGAGTTAGCTGAATTTTCGTTGGCAGATGTCGAAACTGCAACTTGCAGTTTTTCCGAGAGCTTCAAAATCGGAATGGGAGGACATGGTTGTGTTTACAAGGGGGAAATGCTGGGTAGAACTGTTGCTATAAAGAAGCTGTATCCACATAACATGCAAGGGCAGTCAGAGTTTCAACAGGAGGTTGGTTCATCTCTCTTTATATCTCTCTAGCAGTATAATTATTGTCTCCTATGTGACTCAAACTCGGGTGTGAGTTTCGGATTCAGGTATGGGTCCGACACGGGTGTGTTCAATTTGTTTTTTTTTTTAAGTTTTTCCATGTATTTAGAGGATCCTTAGAGAGTCATATCCCTATACCCATGTCCGAAAATATCTCGACAATGGGAGTCAGACATAAGTACTTAAAGAAATTCAACATGGGTTTTCTACATCGCAATAAAAACAAGTTTGTATTGATTTTCTTCCGTGCTACAGCTCCAGCAATAGCATATTCTTTATTTCCTTCTCTCCCATAGATGTGCACGGGTTAGTTGACACCTTGATGGAAAACCCAATTTATCAAATTTGTTTGCCCTTGAGAAGACTGCCTACTAGCCTATGAGTTCTAGTTTTTCATTTCATTTTCTAGTATACAGTTGTAATTTGTTGCATAATTACAAGTTTGTGCATTTGTGTTGCAGGCTCGAGTTCTCAGCAAATTACAACATCCTCACCTGGTGACTTTGCTTGGAGTATGCCCTGAAGCCTGGTCCCTAGTATACGAATACTTGCCCAATGGAAGTCTCCAAGACCGGCTTTTCAGGAAAACAAGTGTTTCTCCCTTGACCTGGAAGACCCGAGCACGGATAATAGCTGAAATCGCTAGTGCTCTTTGCTTTTTGCACTCTACCAAACCCGAAAAGATAGTCCATGGTGATTTGAAACCTGAAAACATTCTTCTTGATTCAGAATTAAGCTGCAAGATATGTGATTTTGGTATCTCGAGGCTGGTAACTGAGGATACTCTATATTGTCCGAGTTTTTGTTGTACAACCGAGCCAAAGGGTGCTTTTCCATATTCAGATCCGGAATTTCAGAGGATTGGAGTCAGGACTCCCAAGTCCGATATTTATGCCTTTGGGTTGATCATTCTACAGATACTCACTGGGAGGCCACCTGTTGGGTTAGCAGGTGAGGTCCGAAAAGCTGCTTCAAGTGGTAAATTAGCATCAATTCTGGATAAATCAGCTGGAGAATGGCCTATGTTTGTCGCAAGGCGGTTGGTGGATCTGGGGCTGCAATGCTGTGAGTTGTATGGTAGGGATCGACCTGATCTAAAACCATCTCTGGTGCGGGAACTGGGGCAGTTGCATGTCACTGAGGAGCGGCCGGTGCCATCTTTCTTTTTATGCCCCATCCTTCAGGTAAGCGTCTTCTACTTCGTATACAGCTACATTCGGACTATTTCAATACTCATTGATGGCAATGTTCACTCAAATGGATTGATTTGCCAGTGAGATAATCGAGTCAATTGAGCTGCTTTTGACAGTTCCCTTACCTATTCAATTGCTTAAGCTGGCTTTAATCTGGTTGAATCCCTTGTATAATTCCTTTATACTTTTCAAACGAGGTTTTGGACTTGTAAACCATGATGCCCCCGCTTTTCATTTTTTCTAAGTACCTATGTCTAATACATATTAAGACAATTATAAGGATATGACCTTCTAAAGACTTTTCAAATACATGGAAAAATATAGAAAGAAATGGAATATTTATATCGGACATAGACCCGTATTCGACACTCGTACCTGAGTCCGAGTAAATAGCTTGTAATTAGGCTGAGTAGTGTTTATGAAACTTACACTTTTTGAAACTCTGAAAAGGCTCCAAGAATACTTCTGGATCACAAGTGCTACTGAAACTCCTTACAGCTTAAGCTGCTTTAAGTCTAATTGTAGTAATTCAGGACTTTGGCAAACTGTGGTGCAAGGCTGCTTAAGCTTAACATCTTATAGGTGTGAACTATGTTGCTTTAACTCTTTATTTTTCTTTAACAACTTGTGTCTGACACCTATATCCGACACGAACATGGGTTTGAGGATATGACCCTTCAAAGACCTTCTAAATACACGAAAAAAATTAAACATATCTTTATCGGACACATCCACATCCAACATTAACATCTGTGTCCGAATAACATAGGATGTAATTATGTCATTGCAGTACGTTTCAGATCTAATATGTTCTTTCTTTTTTTTTTTTTTACCCCTCAGGAAATAATGCATGACCCTCAAATCGCAGCTGATGGATTCACATACGAAGGAGAAGCCTTGCGTGGGTGGTTGGAAAATGGGCATGAAACTTCACCAATGACCAATTTGAAGTTGACTCACTTGCATCTTACTCCTAACCATGCAATACGTCAGGCAATTCAAGACTGGCTTTGCAAAGCTTGAATTTATGTCTATTTCGTGTGTATGTAGCTGTCAATTTTTTTTTTAGTTATGATTAGATAATTGAGGGATTGTAATAAAAAGAATTGTAGGTGAAATATTCACGTGCTATATAAAATGCGTAGCATCCTAGCTTCGCCATTGTAGATCGTGTAATGAATATATGATTCCTTTTCGCCCATTTCCTTCCGTCAAGCTAGGCTTCTTGTATCGCAATTGTATGCCCTAAGTAACCCAACCAAAAGCATGGGCATTGACCAAATTAGAACTCTGGGTGTGGGGATATTCAGATGCTCTTTATTATTCTTGATGTACTTGTGAGATGTGTTAGGCGTATATATCGGAACACAGGTACGAAAATATAATTTTAAAAAAAAATTTAAAAAAATTTGAATATATCTATATTGGATATATTCTTATTCGATAATCATATACAAATCCGAGTAATGGACGTGCTGAAGATGGATTGTCTAATAATCTGTGTGTGTTGGGCATGGATAGCGAAGGACTTAGGTAGCAGCTATCATGATAGAAACTTTCGTTTTACTCTGTACAATTATCAATACAACCATCAAACGTAATGGATCTTAGGTTATTTTATGGCCTTTGTAAATTTCATTTGTGAACATTCGAATGAAATGCATGAAATCATATATCTATCTATATATATATATATATATTCATATTGTTGAATTAAACATTCAAATTTCAATTTCTTATACCCCACCCCACCATTGAAGAAAAAAAGAAAAACACTAGCAAGAAGCCATTACAGTCCAAATATATTAATGCGTTTCGAAGTTTGTAGTTTAACTTTGATTTATTCAAGCTGACACTTCTTTTAAAAAAGATTATTCAGTAAATTCGAAGTCAGGCTTTCAAGGGAAAAGTTTGGTTCTTTATAGCTTTATTAAATGTTATTATACGAAAGACAAAGGGAGGGTCTTGAATTTGGAAGATTCAATCCCAAATTTTCCATCTTTGCCTTCTCTACATCTGATTGAATTACAAACCCCCAAGATTTTTCATGCATAAAATAATATATATACATACGAAAGATGAAGCACAAGTTTCTTGAATTTTCGATTAATAATTCAATTAATAAAATGCAGAAATTAGTACCAAAATTCAAAGTTTTTACATTTTACAAGAAGAAAAGGGGGAGAAGAAATGATGCAAGAAACAAGAGGATGGCTTCTTTTGTAGTCAATGATTTAATTCATTGTATGAGAGGAAAAACCCCGAAAAAATCAGTAACTTAAGAGTTAAGATGAAAAACAATTAGATTTCAAGCTCATACCAGTAAATATAGTCCTATACAATACAGGGCAGTAATGCAGCACTGCACTCGATATCCCTCACCGTCCGATTTCATCTCCTCTTGGAACTCCGGAGCTGGACCACTTAAGCCAGGTGAATTCTTCGGTGATGGAGAATTTTCCGGCGGCTGAACTAATGTTCCCACGACCGTATTCCCCGGCTTCGCTGTTAATGCCGCCAGATCTTTCCCAAAAACCTCTCTGGGCAACAAAACCTTCGAAACCCCGAAAATGGCAACGGGATTTTGGTCGATAACGGTTTGGGTAACCGATGCTTGAACGATTCCCGTATTGATCGCAACGGATCCGTTGAGTCTGGAAATGTTGAGAGTGAAGCTACCGGCGCCGCTACCTTCTGTCGCTAATGTTGGTTGAACTGGGTTCACGATCGACTCCAGTGAACCCAAAGGGTAATAAGAATGAAGCACGTGGAATTTCAGAACCACGGATTTCTTATCAGCCGGAAGCGACTGTAATTTCACGTTTCCCGGCAGATCGCCGAAAGCATTGTCCGTAGGGACAAAGAATGTGATCCCAGCACCACCTTCATCGGCTTCGAATTCATCAACAACGCCGGAAGCGGATAACATCGAGGCAGCGACGTTGAAATTATGGCCATCGATTAGAGCTTTGGTAATGTTGAGGCCGAGAGGAGGGCGGGTTTCAGAAGCCATAAGATTGAAATCGTTAGGAACAAGAAGAGAACTGACGGTTAGGATTGTAATGTTGTAAGATAGGGTTTTGATTAAGGACAGAACAGTGGTGTTTGAGGTGGAGTAAGGGGCAGGTGATTGGATCGTGAGGGAGTTGGTTACAGGGTCACGGGTGATGTTAACGGCGCCGAAGTTCGAATGTGCTCGGCCTGTTGTTTGGAGGAGAGTGGTTACTAGCACGCCTGACGGCGGGATCTGGAGGAGGTCCGTTGGAGAGAAGTATTGTAGGAGGATGTGGTAGCGGAGAATATCGCCGAGTGACGAAGGTGGGAGGCGGCGCGTAAGTTCGGAAGAAGGAGAAATGGAGAGGAATGAGTTCGGGACGGCGAGTAAGGTAATGAATTTGCGGCACGTGAGGTCAGATGCGACGGAGGTGGAGCGGAGGAGGGAAGAAAAGGACGTTAGGTTTTGGAAGGAGGAGAGGATGGAGGTTATGTTGAGAGCCACGGCATTGGAGGGAGAAAAGGATAGAAGGAGCAAATAAAAGAATGTGAGAGGGGTAATAGAGGAAATAGGGAATGAAATTGCCATCCCTTTGCTGCTCTCTTTTTCTTCTGCCTTTTGCAGAGATTTGAGAGTGAAAGAGAAAAAAAAAAATGGTCGGACAGGCTTCAACTCTTAAGGCTTTGATTTCTTCTCTAATGGATGGAGAGTGGAGACTGAGAGTAAGAAATCAGCGTGTGAGAAAGAGTATGATTGGATAATGTGGGGAATGACAATGTTGAATTGGATTTCCATACAAAACCGAATAAATTCCTTATTTATGACCTCACTCCCAGCTCTGATGTGAGTGGCTAAATACGCGCTGTTGCTGCCGAGGGCAGGCACCTAGGTTATTGTCCTAATCAAATACTGATCTTTGTAATAACTTTGAGATAGACGGACTCGTCTGATTATGATAAACATCACGTGTCGGTCAAAGTATTACTCTTAACTGTAATTATCGCCTGAATTTCTGAATTTTTATGATTTTAATTTCTTAATTATTAGTCCACACATAATTTATAAAGTATATTTTAATAATATATTTGAAATATTGTTTAAATCTAATTTTTTAGAGATGTTTTTACGTATGCATTTTCTCCACATTTACGAGAAGAATAGAACTCTTCTATCTTATATGTAGACGTGCCCGTCACCATGGTTCTGATCCGATTTTTTTTTTTGTTCAAATTCAAATCAAATCAATTAAAAATTTATATTATTATTTAAAATAATATAAAATTATTTTTATATTAATATTTATAATTAAATTTAAATAAATTTTTATTATATAAATAATAATTTAAATTAACTCGATTAAAATAAAAAATTTAATTTAAATTTAAATAAAAAAATCAGATAAATTGCTTTATTTATGAACTTGGCTACTTAATGCCAAATTTACTATCACTAACCCGGCCCATATTGGATGAGACGACGCCGTTTGGTCCAAAGATTACTTTCTCTTACTTAAAGGAATGGAAAGTTAAGCCCTTTCGATAAACCCTACTCGTCTCCTTTCAAATCGAACAGAAAGGGGAAAAAAATCCTAAAAAGAAATTCGATTGGAAAAAGACAGGATCCAAGATGGACAAGAACATGTTAGCAGGTCTCGAGGGTCTCCCTGAAGAAGATAAGTTCCGAATGTCCGCCATGATCGACCACCTCCAGCTTCGTGACAGGTGATTCACTCCCTCTTTTCTTTTCCCCTTAAATTTCCCAGTTTCCCCTAAAAATTCTCTGACTTGAAGAAATTTAGTTTTAGGAAGATTATTTTGGGTTTATAATCTTTGGGTCCTTTTTTAAATTATTATGTATCATGGGTTTAGCTTCTCAGATTGTGTAGACAATGCAGATTTCCCAATTTCAAATCTGGGTATTTTGCTTTGTGTTTAATGGGAAGCTAAAGAGTTGTTCTCGTTAAAACCGGTACAGCATTTTTTTATGTTGCCTCTGGACGTTATGGGAACGACATTTCTGTAAAGAAGCCCTTTTTTTATGATGCTTTAGCTAGTATTTTTTTTTTCCACCATTTTATTGGATTTGCTTTCAGAGGATGGAGTATTGTGGTTGAGACACTTCTTCACGTGGATTATAGCCTATGTTTCCCGGACTCGGATGATTGTAGATAAGGATAAGTGGATATACTCAAACATACCCTTATTTAAATATGATTCAGATGCAGGTGTCAAATAGGGGTTTTTAGGAAAAATAAGAGTCTGGTTAATATCGATTATAGCTACCTATTTATTGTTCTCTCCTGTGTCTAGTTATAACGGGCCCTTAATCTTTATTTTGTGTTAACTTGCCTTGTCATTTAGTGGTTGATGATTTTTAGATGCTTAAATCAACATTAGTTTTTACCTTGCGAAAGATGAACTTGTTCCAATTTTATTTTGGTTTCGTTGTGCAAAGTGCTTATAATGCCACGCTGGATTTTTTTTTATAGCTTTTGGTATTTCATGCATGAAGTTGGAGAACAGATGATGGTTATGAACATTGTTATATTTATAGACTTATTGACATTGTTAACATGAAAGAAATATCTTTTCTATAGCATGAGAGAACAAATAAAAATGGGGGCGTGATTGGGCGGATTGGGTTTGGAAGTGGTTCATACAATCTCCATTTTTCCATGTAGTTAAAGTGCTTAACGTGCCCGTTCCCCTTTAGCTGGCAGAAAGAAACCTTTATCCGGTTAATTAGTGCATTTGGTCAATGTTGTTTTGTTCCTTCATTTTTCTTGAAGTTCTCATGTTTGATATTTGTGTTCGATACATTCGAATATGAGTATCTAGATATGACCTTCCAACATATACATGTGTCCGACGCGTAGACCCAAGTCTAATTAGCATAACTTTTGTTTTGTAGTTAGCTTACTACGTGGAAGATGTCTCTATTGATCTAATTATTTCTTTAATGGATGTCCAGTTTGAGAATGTACAATTCGCTTGTGGAGAGATGCTTCACTGACTGTGTAGACAACTTTACTCGCAAGACTCTGCAGAAGCAAGAGGAAACCTGTGTCGCACGATGCGCTGAAAAGTTCTTGAAGCACTCAATGCGTGTAGGCCTGAGGTTTGCAGAGCTTAACTCACAAGCTGCAACACAAGATTAAAAGCTAATAAATAACCATGAGAGGGGCTCAAATTTCTTATTACGTAGAATTTTCTTTCCAGATAAATCGGGTTCCCCTTTATCAGATGAAAGGCAAGATACTGCTGGGGGTTTACAATTCTTGTTCATGAAAGAATTTGTTATTTTGAATTCCTTTTAAAAATTGAATTGGATTGAATAGATATTTGTTATGCTAAGATTGTTCATTCACCTTGATATTTAATGAGCTAAAAGTGAAATCGGTTTTAATCAACAGCCCCCCTGAGTTTGCCTGGCCTGCTAGTTGCAGTTATGATAATGGCTGCCGTCCTGCTTCTCTGCCACAAGGGATTCAGGGAAGTGTCTGTGGTGGTTGACGTCCATGGGATCTGGTTCCTGAGGCCATGCAAAGACGGCCACCGGAGAGGCAACAGACTTCAATGCCAATACCCCCTGGCACTGCCTAGCCTGCTAGTTCAGTTATGATATTTGGGAGGATTTGAATAAAAATATTAGGCTCGAAAAATAAGTTTAAACTCGCTTAAAAAATGAGCTTGGCCTTAGGTCCAACTTTCGAAACCCGAGCTCGACTTGGCTGGATTCATTTTAGTATTACATTATATATATTTATTTTATATTTTATGTATTATATAATTTTTTTCATATAAATAATACGTACATATAATATTATAGTATAAATTTTAAAAATTAAGTTAAATTATTTATATTTATAAATTTAATAAAAATTATTAAATTAATAAAGATTAAATTTTTAAATAATAAATTATAAAAAAAATATAATATGAACGGATTTAAACGAATTTGGGTAAAATTTGAAACTTATATTTTGAGTCGAATCAGGTTTGAGTAAGTATATGTGATGATAATATTATGTTAAAATATGACTCATGAGCAGGTTTACTTACGTCTTGATTTACTGTCACGAGATATTCAGGGAAGTCTTTGTGGTGGTTGTCTGGTTGATGTCCATGGAATCCGGTACCTGAGGCCATGCACAGACGGCTAATGGAGAAGGAATAGGCTTCGATGCCGATCTTGGCCGGTGGCACCATTGTTATCAAAAAAACAATGTTCAAGAAACTGAATCAAAGTGCCTCGGCTCATTTGCTATATTTGCCTGGAAGGGTTCAAGCATGGGATCATTCTAGGGTTCTTTCCAACTGCAAGAATGTATTCCATCGTATGAATCTATGGCTATCCGTGAACCAATTGCTTAATTTAAATACAAGTTTATTAAATATTATATTTTAAAAATAATTATATAAATTAAATAAAATAATTTTTAATTCATTAGTTAAATATGATATGTTCAGGGTTTAGGGGTGTAGTCCCCTAAAATATTTTCAAAATTATTTTAATGTATATATTTATATGTATTTGATAATTAAATTAATCATTTATAATAGTTTAAAATTTTTAAATATTCTTTTAATATATCTACTTATATATATTTATATGTCAAATATAATTAAATATATGCATTGATTATGTTTGACCTTTCCAACAAAATTTGACTAACCCCATCCCAATTATGTTTATAGTAAAATTCTCAAAGAGATGAGACTATAAATATACCCTACATTAATACAATCACTAATCAAACTTGACTTGGCAGCCAAACTTACTAAAGAAGTGGTGGAACCAAAAGCGGACAGCCAAAAAGCCAAACCCGACTCATCGAAGAAAGTGTAGTACAACCTTTAAAACGTTAGCCAAAAATATATATATATATATATTTACATATAGATATTGATTCGATTAAAAGGCAACGTAGGCCCGGCTACATAATTAAAAAGCTGCTACTAAGTCATCTAATCGAAGTCTAAAAAAGGTTCATAAAAATCACAGCCAAAGAAATCACGTGCCAAACGGTGCAAAGTCTCATCGAATTTGCTGCTATCGACCTTTCCAACTTCAACCCTGACCCTTGATCAACTGAATAGTTACAAGCCTCGTGACCTGCCCTCGTAAAAAATTAAATTTATTTATAAATAGTATCAAATTATAATTCAAAAAATTTAAATTAATATTTTTTATAAAATAATTATTTATATAAAATTAATTTAAAATTAAAATAATAAAAATATTTGTTCAACGTCTGGTTTGTACCCCACCTTTGGGAAGATCTAGTTGAGGTAAAGGGTACTTACTGGGATCATTGGATGTGATGACACCCGTACGATTGAAATCGCAGTTGAAGTCATGACGACCATTGGCTTGGTAGTAAGCGTTCATTGCGTACGAAGCATGTGACCTCACATTATTTGGGTTAAAGCAGGCCCCACCTGCTTTGATAGGCCTGCAATCCACGCCAGTGCTGCACACATAATCAATGTTCGCTTGCAGCGCCGCATCTCTGGCGTCCGATTTAGCCACGCACCACTTCCCTAAACCAGCTGATGGTGGTGCTGCGGCCGTCGGTGGAGCTGATGTTGGACCCACCCCCTGCGTCACAAAAAGAAGTCCAACGGTCCTGATTAGTTGATAAAACTTACGCAATTTTAAAACAATTACTGTTACTTTTGTCCCAGTTAGACGATATGAACAAAACAAATAAAACACATTTCTCAGACAAACAAGTAAAAGCGGAGATTTTCACCTTTTTTGGACCTCTTTTACCGAAGCGAAAGAAGGATTAAAAGAGGAAAGCATGCCATAAGAGAAGGGGTAGTTTACAACTTAAAAAAAAAATTATGACTAATATGTAATATTCTTTTTAATTCTTTAAAATTAAACTTAAACCAAATCGATATATATCTATATATAATTGAATCAATTTAAATTAAATTTTAAAATTAAAAAAATCTTATACTATTTTTCAAAATTTTTATTAATTTAAAAATAAAATATTTATTTTATATTATAAAAATTTAAAAATTAAATAAAATATAATTTAGATCAAATAATTATAATTTTTTAACTTAAAAAATAATTTAAATAAAATTAAATATATTTATTTATTATTCGAAATAAATATTGCTACAATAAAAACCAAGCTGGAATACTGCGATTCCAATGGTTTGGTCACAGGACAGCTAAAGCCCCGTACGGCTTGTCTTCAAAAGTCGGCTATGCAATTACATGCTGATGGCTGGCATCTGTCAGAAACCAGAAGCATGGGATTCCAACACTTTACCGTGATTAACGTTAATGGAGAACGAAACAGTAAGGATTAAATCATAATTAAGTTTAAATCTTACTCAGAATCAGATGGTTTAGAATTTTGGTCCAAATGCAGCAAATTTTAAGGAAAATTACCTGTTCATTACGGAGAATGCCGACATCGTAAACCGGATTCAAGTCGGGTTTAAACAACCCGAAATTGCGCTCCGAAACAGACTCCTTCAGGTTCTCGTTAAACAAAGCGAAGATGTAAGTCTCGAAAGTCCTGTTCGGCATCAATGGAGTCCCTTTGCCGGAGTTCACATGCTTCACGAGGTTCCCGTTAAACGACAACGCATTCTCCAGGCTCACACCGGGTTGACCCGGATCACCAGCTGAAGGCCATCCAGTTTCACCCACCACGATATCCACGTCTTCATATCCGATCCGTTTCATTGCGGAATAAACCGCGTCCAGCTGAGCGTCAAACATGTTGGTGTAGTTTATCCCAGTGGCCGCGTCGAAAACGCCTCCGTTTGGTTTAAACAAAGCGTAGTTTAACGTTTGAGGTTTGAAGCCGAAATACGGGTATGGATTTACCATGAAAGGCGACTTTGTTTGCTTATGGAACTCCAAAATTGGCGCGAAGATGAGCTTGTCGTATCCTTTGCGAAACCTCCCCGTACTCGGCGGCTCCGACGTGGACAAGATCCCCAGCGAATGCGGCGAGGAGACTTTGATGCTTGAAGCGTTAGCCAAGTCGAGAGCCGATTTGAGAGCTTTCATGGCGGGTAAAAGGTGAGCAATGAGGGATTTATCTGACGTAGCGAGGATTTCATTCCCAACGGCGATGTATCTGATGACCGTTTTCGGATGATATGGCAAGATGTTATCGGCGATCCAGGCTTGGGCACCGGGAAGTTTAGCGAGGGAAGCGATGTCACCGTTTCCGACCGTAACGGTAACCGAAATGCCCGTGCCGGCGAAGGCTTTAAGGATTTCGGGATTCGCGTCGAATATCTTGATCCGATCGATGTTTGTTCTGGTTTTGAGGAAGTTTGCTACTTGCACTGGTGTTGGGAGGTTGTCTGCGACTGTTCCGTAGTTGACGCCGATGGAGTAGGCGGCGGTTGTAGTGCAGGACAAAATGGAAACGTGGCAAGTAAAGAAGAAGAAGAGGCTAGTTGCAAAGAGAATTGCCATTTTCTTTGCTCTGAGACAAAACTCATAGAGACAGTGATTGATTTCGTATTTGTCCTCCTAATTTGTACAGTGTCGACCCTGGACTGTCAAAATGAAAGAGAGATATTGTACGTTTCGTGATTATACTCGACACGACGATGCCCCGTAATATAAAAATTAATTAAAATATTTTTTTAAATATAAT